>VMOF01000379.1:57717186-57736789 GCA_011764245.1 Trialeurodes vaporariorum
AGTCACATACCCTAACTTGGGACAAACTTAAAATAAAAAAATACGACTCATGAAATTGCATGAAATTGAGCGGCATCTCCTCGAGATTGATATCTAGGAGGTGAGGTTGCTATATATCCTATGCGATTTCATTTGCCACATATTGTTAATTTTAAGTTTGTTTCAAGTTAGGGGCCTGTCCCAAAGTAGGGTATTTGACTTTACACGAGTTTTGTCACGACCGATGAGTGCACTAACCGTTGATTTCGCACTAAAACCGCCCATCACTCGTTGAGCATCCTAGTATTATTATAGACATTATTGCCTAGTTTTCTTAGAGAGAAAATCCCACAGAAACCACAAAAATCTCACGATTAGGTTCCATTGAGCGCTGAGGGCGGTTTCATGAAAGGACTTTCGATTAAGTGGGAAGCCCATAAACTCACCCCGAAAAACTAATAATACTTGATCATAAAAATAGATTCTCGCTGCCCTCCTACCTGCAGAAAAAGGGAAAAAGAAGTAACCTTTGCCGATAAACATCTCCAACAGCAGAATGAGTCGGCCGGTCGCGCACAAGAAGAAAAGGAACGAAATCGAATTACAGTGGACGGTAAACGCAGTGCGTAGCAAAAGATCGGACGGATTATGTACCCATTCAACAGCGGGGCTTCTTGTCAAGGAATTACCTGTAGATTGTGCGTTTATTTTATTTTCCTTTTTTTCTCTCCTCTTTCTTACCTTTTATCCACGTCCTTTGTTTTTATTGCCTCGGCAAAGTGCCGCGAATCGCTACCAAACGAGCTATGGGTAATGGGTATTGTCGTTTGTAAAAAAATCCAAGATTTGCGTTCGGTAAATGCTATCATATAGTCCTAGCATATCCAATTATAATATTTTTTTGCACTTTGAAATATGGGTAGCTTTCGAATTTACAGAGACGGGGTTTGAAAACCTGTGCAGCAAAATTCATCGGCTACTTTGCAACAAATGATTCTAAATTGCAAACGAATATATTTTTTTGTCTTTCTTTTCTTTTAAATCGGATGATTCTTCACAGAAATGCGCCAACTACAGAGGTGATCTACAGTATCAATAGCAGTCGGCTCTTTTTTGAAGAAAGCCATCCAATCAGATCTGTCATTTTCTGCATATTTAATAATAACATTTCTTCTCAATCCACCCATGATTCCATCGGGTGACCAAAAGATTAGACTCATCAGTTCAACTTATGACTGCGTAAAGTACAAAAATATTAGTACCGGTACTATTTTCTCAAACGGTGAAATTTCTGTCTTAAACTATCTAAATCATTTTTCTTTTTCTTATAATTTTATTTTCTAGTCTTTTGAGCAGAGACAATATATAACAGAGACCACGCTCTACCTATCTTGCTTGCCCATGTTTGCGCACGGTGGCAACTTTTTTTTTGCAGGGGGTCTCAACAGAATACCATCACAAACATAGTCCAAACGTTGACTGGTGAGAAAAGTTGTTGGGATTTTTGCCTGTTGAGACCGAAGCACCGACATTGCATCAGTCAACATATGTACCATGTTGAATGGTGCTTATTCATGCTCCTTATTGTAATGGGTAGGGGTTTTTAGAATGCGTATAGCTCTGGAAGAGACTTAGACAAGAGATACGAAACGAAATGGTATATTCTCACAAACTAAATCTATAAACACAACTTCGTCAACTCCAACGGCTGACAGCGATGTCCCTAAGACGCCCTGACAGCAACTTCAAAACCTAACCTCACAAATACACACGCTGAGCACCTTAGCTACAGCCAACCAATGGGAGATCACCAAGATCCAAAATCCCAACACAAAATAGATGAGAGATCACCAAGATCCAAATCTCACCGGACGTCTCTGTGAGGAGTGCGACCCAGAAGCTACTGTCAGTGCATCTTATACAGGTCTCAAAACCAAGAGCAGATTCCCTATGTCATAGCACAGCCCTGAGAACACAGTCAATCCGCCTTGGGGATGATTCGAGAATCATACACAAAGTCGGAAATCATGCGGTCAATGACAGCCATAGACGTATTGAGTCTACTCTAGATCCCGTGAAACCGCGAATTCATATCAACATAGCGCACGATGTTTACGGCGCACTATGGTCTGGGAACCCAAATTTGTGGCCTTAAATCAGGGAATGACCAGATCTTCTTGAAACTTGGGGTACATATGTTTTTTGGGTCGCGGAACACGAATTTGAAAGAATTTTTTGCAAAAATTTCAAATCCAAGATGGCGGCAGCCAGAGGTGGCTCGTGAAATTTGGTAACTATGTTTTTTGCCATTTATTTTATTCACAATTCGATTCTTGGTGAAGCAACAGAGAATTTCTTCACCGTAAATCGATTATTTTACATTGGTTTGGATAGAAAAATGCATTGTTGCCAAATTTCACGAGACGTGACTCTCTGAAGTCATACTTATCGGCGGCCATCTTTGATTTGGGAATTTTGAAAAACTAATATAAAAAATGAATCCAGCGACCCAAAAAACCCCCTTCCGCCGAGTTTCAATGAATTTCATCAATTATTGGCAGAACAACAAAATTTTTTGTAGAATCGAAAGTCGGAAAAACCCTATTTTTGGCCTAGATTTGAAACTTTGTGCGGTCATAACTCTTGAACGAGACGTTTCTCGGCATCGCGGTTTGCGCCATCTGAAAGCTTATAGAATCAACTTTTTTCACAAAAGTTTTCTCTTCAGATTCCTTCATTTCACAAATTTTTCAAACTCAAAAAACAAATTTCGAAAACTTCAAAAATCAAAAAAATGGCAAAATAAGACTCAAATATTTTTTAAACTAAACATTATAGCACATCAATCGAAAGATCTTTAAAATACGCATCTTTTGGCGCAAAGTTCACGTCAATATCTCTCATTTTTAATTTGCCTCATTCTCTATATACTATCACTTCGGCGCCACATTTGAACTGATTTATAAAAAAAAAATCGATTTGCTGATATTAAAGTGAAAATATCTTATAAGTCTGCACCAGTCTGCAGTAGGTCTTTAATGATCTGAATAGAAGAGAGTATGAGGAACATTTTGAGACTATACAGAGCTCTTCATGTATCTTCAATTTTTTTAAAACGTTACTTAAAATTTTAGTCAAGTGTTTTTGTTTTTTTTCCTCAGAGGTAGCACATTTGAAGCTCAAAACCAAGGATAAGAAATAATAATAGTTTAATGACGCTAAAATAGGTGAAAAGAACTTCCTTTTGGCTTCCAGATCCATGCTTGTTTGTTATTATTGTGTTTTCCATGCCGCCACAGTAACACTTTAAACGTAAATGACACATCCTCCAAGTTCACGGTTTGTTTACTTACCTTCGAGGTGCGTATGTTTGCGATGAGATAGCTGACCGGTAGAGCAATCAGATAAGATGATACTAGCCGTTCTAAGTACCTCAGATAGTGTAGATTACGATAACATTCACAGTGAAGATGTTTTCTGAAATTCATTTTTTCGATTTTATGCCAAAAATACGGGTTTTCAAACCATAGTGCGGCGACTCGCGGTCGTCTAAACACAACACTAACCGACAGTGTTGCCAGATGTCAACTCCTAATATCATAATATAGTAATATATTGGGTATGGCGGACGCCATCCCATTACTTTATTTTCATTTCTGTTGAGTTCCGAAAAAAAAAGTCTGTCACCGCGCGAATGGCTATAGTGCGTGGTCTACTGGTCTCTACTATATTGTCTCTGCTTTGAATTCCTTTTGAAGGTTGGTCGTATCTTGGCAGAACTTGCAAATTTTCTGCTTGAAAAAATACTTTCTTAGTACAGGAAATGAATTAACAACATAATCTCAGCTCCTAAATCTTCTTAGGGGCTGGCCTGACTCTCCTTCCCTCATGATGTCTATCAAACTTAAGTGATCAAGTTTATAATAACCTCTTTTCTGTTACTAATTTCAATTTCATTTCTATTTTGTTTTTATCATTTATTTATTTATTTATATATTTTTCTCTGACGTTTTTTTGCTTTCTAAGGCGTTTATGTACGAAATGAAAAGAAAGAAAGAAATAAGTAGATACATACATAAATAAATACATTTAAAAAAAAATAAAAGTCAATAATGAAGACTCTGCCGGTTGAGAAAATATTACAGATAAAAGTGTGATAATGCATTACAGTCAAACACGGACCTGAATTGAACTCTTTAGATCAACCGGTGGAATCATCAGTGAACTGAAAAATGTCATGAAACATAAAGAATTACACAAAATGACGTCTGCACCCGATAAAGACTGTTGTAAACAGTGCATGTCAATGCCAGCTTCTAACCTACCTAATGCTCAGTGGCGAAACGTGCTATCTAGCAACGTGACATTTTGTCCACTTGAACCCATACGAAAGGTCGAGTTGCGGATGGTTATGGCCGATTCCTGATAGTTCGATATTATTCGCTGGTTTTAATGAGCCAAAATCAATGTTGCCAGATTCCACGCTTCACCACACCTAAACTATCAAGGAATCGATACTTTTGCATAGGTTCAAACAACAGAACAGCGATTAATTGATTCTCAGGTGCTTTATAAGGAGATCATAATGGGTCTTTTGCAAACTTTTGCTATAGTGCTATAGAGTGTTCAATCTCATGTAAAATCGCGTGAAAAGTCCATTGGTGGCATCAGAAAGTCATAACATGCATAGTATGAAACTCACGAGAGACGTTTAATGAAATCCAAGATGGCGGTAAAATATCGAGCAACCTGTATGCATGCACCACGAACATCCAAGGATATCCAACCCCACTATATCGATCACACCCGATCACAAGGTAAATAAACGCATAACCTCTGAAGCTGTGAGGTTGTCAACGTTGGCAATTTTTGGATGTTAAAAGTGCATGCATACAGATTGCTCGATATTTTACCGCCATCTTGGATTTCATTAAACGTCTCTTGTGAGTTTATTATCGCATTTCATGACTTTCTGAAGCCACCAACAGACTTTTCGGGCGATTCTATCTACGATGAAACACTCTTTATCGTTGTACCAAAAGTTTGCAACAGACCCATTCGTCATTCATCCATGTCCATCCCGATGCTCATGAACGCGCTTAAATTCGGAACATCCTTGAATTTTCAACAAAGATTCTGTTCTTACGCTCTCTTGCACTCCCATTTCCGGTATTTTCGGCCGCCGCGCCGGAAACGGCAGTGACGGGGGTTCGAAAAATCGACAATCCCGACTTTCGTTTCGTGCAGATCCGCTGATTGACATCAAATCTAATACGCGTCATACCGTTCGCTTCCAAATCGTTTCATCCGCGTTGGCCGTTGCTATGATTATTATTAGCCATCGTGTATCTCAACTAGAGCATTTAATAAATATGATGCTGATGCTTGTTCCCGATATCGGATTAAAATTAGGGGCAGAGGGAGAGTTGATTAAGGGAGAGAAAGAGAGGGAAACAGAGTGGGAGAGAGAAAGAGAGAGAGAGGGAAAGGGAGAGAGAGAGAGAGGAAGAGAGATGAAAAGAAGGAAAGATAGGCTGTTCGTGTGTGAGGGAGAGAGAGAGAGAGAGAGAGAGAGTCAGAAAGTCATGCATAAAGAGAGAGAGAGAGAGAGAGTCAGTAAGTCAGAGAGAGAGAGAGAGAGAGAGAGAGAGAGAGGGTAGGAAGAGAATCTGTTCGTGTCTGTGTGAAAGAAAGAGAGAGAGAGAGTCAGTAAGTCAGAGAGAGAGAGAGAGAGAGAGAGAGAGAGAGAGAGAGAGACCTGACACCCCTTCTCTTCAATTCGCTTCGTTTGCATAACATATCAACAAAATAAACACATCTCGGGCAGGCGAGTGACTGAAGCAAGCGAGCGGGCGGGCGGGTGGCCCTCCCCGTGTGATCCATGACTGAAGATTAAGTGTTTAGTGGTATGGTGTAACCCTAATGAATAAAACATGGATTAAAAATAGGGGTCGCTCATTTTCGAGCTTTTGCGCGCCCCTTCCTCTCTTATCACCCCCTCACCCTCCCACCGCCTCATCGTGAGCGAGGAGAGTGAGTGCGCAGGGATTTGCTCCCGCGGTTTGTTTCTATGGTGATGTTTTTGGGATCAGCTCCTGTGCTCTTCTCTCTCTCTCTCTCTCTCTCTCTCTCTCTCTCTCTCTCTCTCTCTCTCTCTCCCTCTCTCTCTCTCCCTCTCTCTCTCTCTCTCTCTCTCTCTCTCTCTCTCTCTCTCTCTCTCTCTCTCTCTCTCTCTCTCTCTCTCTCTCTCTCTCTCTCTCTCTCTCTCTCTCTCTCTCTCTCTCTCTCTCTCTCTCTCTCTCTCTCTCTCTCTCTCTCTCTCTCTCTCTCTGCTGCGAGTAAAACTCGGAGCTTTGCGGTGGAAGTCACTCTCCCACGCCGAAGTGTTTAACGCGATGATCTTTTTAATTCCTCAATGACGGATCGAATTGAATTGAATGTAATGACAGCGATAAGTTACAATGTTGTCTCACAAGTTATACTCGTACTTAAAATAGTATTTATTTCTTTGTTTATATTCCCCAGTGTAACATATAAAGTTATGAAAAAGTTAAACCTTATCGTATATTGGGTAAATACTTGTAACCGTTTTGCGAAGGTTAGGCAATATCCGTGGAGAATTATTATTTTTCCATTAAATTTCATGAAATTCCGTGGGCAAAATATTATTTTCCTGGAAGATTTCATAGAGTTCCGTTGGCCGTTCATGGAATTCTATAACATTTTCCATGTAATTTCATGGAAAAATAATAATTACCCACGGAATTTCGGTCATGGAATCATGGAACACTTTTACCACGGCATTTGTTTGGGTTCAATTTTTTTTCGGGACGTCACACTAAACTGTTCTATACAGCTACTGTAAAATCACAGTGATTTTTCACTGTGAGAGCAATTACCCATCAACACATCTCTCTAAGCAGCCCCGGTAAGACTCGTTATAATTATTAAGGCAGCGATTGAGAATATTGAGATGAAGCATTTGTTTAGTTTCCATTTTTTCGTGACGTCGCTCCAAACGGGTCTATATATTTTTGAACCTGCAGGCCAAAGCGTGGCATCGCTGGAGGAGTCTTGGAGGATCCACTGACGCGCTGACGTGGTCCTGAACTGGTGGCTTTGGAGTGGTCTTCCACTGTCTCAGTTGGGCTTCGTAATTATGGATCGTGAACACCATTATGACAACTAATTGCCGCTAATGTATTTCGTATTGCCTGACACGCTTGTCCAAACATGACCGACAAATATTTGTGTTTCAATTAACGGCCAATATTTGTTCATCATTAAAACAGTATTGGAATTCATTGTCGAACCACATAACTTGGACTTCAATGAGCACTGGTTGTCGGCAGGGCTGCCGTTTTGCGTATAATCAATGCTATTTTTCTATTCACCGATGATTCCACCGCTTGAGAAAAGATTACACAGTTCAGTTCAGTGTATTACTGTAATGAACTAAAATACTCGTATCTGTAATCTTTTCTCAACCGCGGTGGAGTCGTCGATGACTTTAAAAAACTTGCGGATATTTTAATTAATCAACGGAGTTTCCACCGATTAAGGAAAGATTATAGATCAGAGTATTTTCGTGCATTACAGTCATGCACTGAACTGAACTGTGTAATCTTTTCTCAAGCGGTGGAATCATCGGTGAATAGAAAAATAGCATTGATTATACGCAAAACGGCAGCCCTGGTTGTCGGTTGCAGCTCTAGCGACCTGAGTCGTACACCCAATTAAAATAAAATGAACTGAGAGTTTTGACCAGTTCAATATAACCAGAGGGCCGATCATTTACTTCATCGTTAAACCGATCGATAAAACTGTCTACGAGTGATGCTATTGGTCGAAAATTGTAAAACTTGGCTGTTGCTATGGTAACCATCGTTAAGAGTCTAGTTTTATAAAGGCTCTTCATGAGTAACCTTTAAAAAACGGACACTATAACGATGGTTACCATAGCAACAGCCAAGTTTTACAATATTCGACCAATAGAATCACTCATTGACAGTCTTATCGATCGGTTTAACGATGAAGTAAATGATCCCTCCGATCGATTATTGATGTAATCGGTGAGGTGCCGGCATCGCTTGCGTCTTTAGTTTGAGCCCATTACATATCATCGATTATTTGATTGTTTGAAAGATTACATATGCACCCAGTGGCGTCGCGTGCCATCTGGCAACAATGCAACTGCTCCATTTAAACTCATTAAATATATCGAATTTTCATTGTGCACTGTGCACCCCCTGAATTCGATCTTTTACATGAGTTTAAATGGATATATTACATTGTTGCCAAATCGCACGCGACGCCACTGTATGCACCGTCTCAATTGCCGTCCGAGGGCTTCTGGCTCCAAACAAAATCTGGTTCAATGTATTTTCCCCATAAGCGCATTTTTTAGTGGAAATTTAGACTACTGAATCAATAGACTGCAGTTTCTAGGCTAAAACTGCCGAAATCAGATAGATACTATACAGAAAATAATATTCGATGCAGTTGGAGGTGGAATCATCCGAATTCCATCTATTCCGCAACGCGCGATAAGATAATATTTGAATGATTCTAACCTCTAATTGCATCGTTTACATTGGCGTCATTTGGGGGGGGGGGGGGGGGGGACAAGGTGGGAATTTGCCCCCCCCCCCCCCCCAAGGATTTGAAGTCAGGCTCAAAAACGGAAACGAAGTATATTAATGAGCCAAAAAAAAAAAACATCAGATTTTTGCCCCCCCCCCCCAAGCCGAACGCGAAATGACGCCCCTGATCGTTTAATCTGTATAATATCTATCTTATTTCGGTAGTCTTAGTTGTGAAACTGCAGGCACCAAACCGTATTAGAGGACGCAGAATTCATATAGTCGCAAAAAGGCCGGATCGATTGTTTGCTTTAAGAGCCTAAATCTTTATTCAAAACTGCCGTTTTGCGTATGATCAATGCTATTTTTCTATTCACCGATGATTCCACCGGTTGAGAAAAGATTACACAGTTCAGTTCAGTGTATGACTGTAATGCACGAAAATTCCCGCATCTATATAATCTTTCCTCAATCGATGGAAACGCCGTTAATTAATTAAAATATCCGCAAGTTTTTAAAAGTCATCGACGACTCCACCGGTTGAGAAAAGATTACAGATGCGAGTATTTTAGTTCGTTACAGTCATACACTGAACTGAACTGTGAAATCTTTTCTCAACCGGTGGAATCATCGGTGAAAAGAAAAATAGCATTGATTATACGCAAAACGGCAGCCCTGGAAAATACATTGAATCAGAGTTTGTTTGGAACCAGAGCAGAGGTCCTCCGATGGCAATCAATTCGATATATCGCTCGATTAAAATAGCTATCGTTTATAGTTCTAAAAAGCATTAAAGTAACACCTACATTTACTGTCTAAAAATTTTCAAAATTATTGGCATCCCTTTCAGGTTTATCGGCACCTTATTAATTAAATGTCTTGAAGTCCTAAAATTTAAATTCACAAAACGAGAGTTTTATTACAAAAGTTTGCATTAAAGAAAAAGTTGTCAAATCCGGTGAAACACTCAATAATTTTACATTGAGTTAAATGGGAGAAAATGTGTGTATTAATGTGAAAAAAGGTAGCTCTGCCAATTTCAGCGGAAAATTAGTAAAAAATTACATTGAGTGAAATGGGGGACAATCCGTTTATTAATACGCAAAACGGCACCCCTGCCAATTTCGGCGGGAAATTCAAAACTTTTACACAGAGTTAAATGGGGGGACAGTCCGTTTATTAATACGCAAAACGGCAGCCCTGTCTGAAGTCAATTTTGTTTGATCACATGAGACTGAACCCGCCTGCTTACCTATATGCTTGCTCGCAGCTCGGGTCTCGGGTAGTCTGGGTCTCATCTTTGCTAGCTGCAGCCCGCGATTGTAGCGTGCGTCCACTCAACACGTGCTTCCCGAGTGGTAAATTGTGGCGTCGTCCATCCATACAGTGTTGCTAAATTTAGCGGGAAATTCAAAAAAATTACATCGGGTTAAATTTGGAGGGATATTCAAAAAATTTACATTGCGAGTTAACACTAGAACGCCCAACGTCCCATTTTTGGGACGGATCAAAATTAAATGTTGTCTCACGAGCCTCCTGCTTGATGCAGGGCCCTGAAATTTTATGACTTTTCATCATTTTAGGAGTACCCCCTGACCACCAAGTTCCATCGAAATCCGCCTCTTCCTTCAAGAGAAAAAAACGGTTCTACCTTTAACGCCCACGTCCCATTTTTGGGACAAGTGTTGTATTTGCGGTTTCAAGCCAGTGAAAAGGATTAAACTTTTTGTAAATGTCTCAATAACGTAAATGGCTGAAATAAACAGTTTTTGAACATCAAGGGAGGGATCCCTCCCGATCACCTCCTCCTCCCCTCCCCCTCAAACTAGCGAACTTTCCCCTTCTCCCCTCATCAGGACCAGTAACTTTCATCAGAGAATAGTACCGGAAGTCGCGTGCGAATGGAGTTAATTCCTCTCCAACAGATCAGGAATGAGCCACTGTTCTCTTATCCAATTTTATGTAGATACCGTGCTCCCTTGAGCCAGAATATTTTTTGCTGGCACTATTACGTGCCTCTGAGATGTTAGCGTTCAGAAACCACGAATGATATAATATGAACTTGTTTGAGAGAACCGCCCCGAAAAAATTCCTGGTTACCCTCATTAGTTCCGGCGCCTTCAATTCCTCCTATTTTCTATTAAAAAATTCTGCTCATTTCCCTTTTGATTATTTATTCTTGGGCATAATGAGGCTCTTGCAAACTTTTGCAATAGGAGATGGAAGAGTTGTTTCTTGCATAAAAACCTGTAAAAATGATGATAAGTACACTAAAAAATCACGAAATTCACTCTCAGAATCGGACTTAGTGGCGGAGCGACGCAGGACGCAGGTGTCATGGGAGAGTCCTATATCTAAAATGAAATACATCTCTGTGTTTCCGTAGAGAAAGTGACATTTGCGTTGATCCGCCATTAAAAACTTGCCTTCATCGCAGTTATGTGAAATTATTACTAAATTTTATACTTTTTCATTGTGGTTTTCGTGATTATTGCTTGTTTTTACATCATATTAGACTATTCATTTGCTCACAGCAAAAGTTTGCAAGAGCTTCATTGTTTCTAACACTGATAGACCAAAATCTTGTGCAAACAAATCAAACAAAAAACAAACGAAAAAAAACAAAACAAAAAAACAATCGCAAGAAGGTAAGCTTTGTATTCCCTCCCTCTTGTTTCCCTCTCTTCTAATTCTTCCTCGCAATTGCGAGAATTATTTGTCATTATAAATAGAAGTGATGAGAATGGAAAGTGAATCTTAGAGGACAAATGGGACTCTTGCAAACTTTTGCTTTAGAGAATTGAAGAGTTGATTTTTGCACATAAACCTGTAAAAATGACGATGTGCACACTAAAAATCGCAAACTCCATACTCTCAGAATCGGGCTTAATGGCGGAGAGACGCAGGTATCATGGGAGATTCCCATTTAAATTGAGACATATCTCTCTGTTTCCTTAGAGAAAGTGACTAATTAGACAGGAATCTTCTATGATATCTGCGTTGAGTCGCCCCGAACTACGAACTTGCCGTTATAGCAATTATGTGAGTTTATTTCTGAATTTGAGACTTTCTCCAAGTGGTTTTTGTGATTTCTACTGGTGTAAACATCAGAACGGACTTTTCATTTGCTCACAGCAAAAGTTTGCAAGAGCCCCATTTGTGTCATTTTAGGTTGTGTGTAAAATTACCGTGAGATGATCTTATGCATTTTTTGGGATAAAATATCGTGAAAGGGGAAGCTGAAATGAGGGGGTGGGGAGGGGGTGAAGGGAGGGGGGGTATTTACCATAGCATACATACAGCAGGCCCATAGATATAAGTGTTTTAAGTTAAGTTTAATGTTTTACGTACTTTTATTAGGGATCGAAAGATCAAAATTATAGCAAAATAGTAAACTAATGCCCCTTCATTTGCATGAATAGGCAACAAAAATGCTTGAAACAAAGTAGAAATCTCGTACAATTAGTCTAACAAAGTTTATAAGTCCAAATAACACTTTGATCGATACCCTAGTAGCATCGACTTGGGAAAAACACGATTTTTTTTTTTGAAAAACACGTGAAATAACTTGTAAAAACTCGTAAAAATTACTGGAAAAAAACTCGTAAAAAACTCGTTGCTCGCACAGAATATGCATTATTTTCCGTAAAATTAACGAGAAATTATCAAAGAAAAAGGGAAAAAAAACACGGAAATTATTGGTAAATTAGACGAAAAAAATTTCAGTGGAAAGAAAATGATATTCATTTAACCGATGAAAATACGTAAAATTTACGTGGCTTTTAAAATACCTTGGTATTTTCTCGTAAATTTAACAAGTTTTTTCCGTAAAATACATGATAAATTGCCTGCAAATTCCCCCCAAAAATGAGTAAAAATTCACGAAAATTTTTATGTTTTTTTTGACGTAAATTTTTATGTTTCTTCCCCTTTCCCTTCACAGCATTTATCTCGTTTATTTTACCGATACTTTTCGTGTTTTTTCTTAGCCCTTGATTTGTCCTAGTAAATTTAACTCTATAAAAGGGTGTCAATTAAAAAAGGAGCCAGGCTTAATATCTCGAAAACGGCTCCGAATTTCGAAAAACGCTGAAACACGTGTTCGATTATTTCGAGGAGGACATCTTTTGAGGGGGTCCTCAATTTGGGGGCCCCCCCTCGGGGGGGCCCCAGGGGGGTCAAGTCCCATATTTCAAATGGGGACCCCCATTTTTTATTTGATAATTGGAAAGGGGGTAAAATTCTAAGACTTTTGACGCAAACCGAAAGTCGATATCGTTTTTCGTGTTCGATATATCGAAGGTCAAAGTTCGATATGGACCCATCTTCAGAAATTCGTAATTTTCCCTTTTAAATAGCCCAAAATTTTTAAAAACTTTGAGTCTAAAATGCTCTACAGAGCAAGCACTTTTCAGAAAAAAATTAAATTTTTAACAAAAATTTAGTCAAAATTTGGTTTTAAAGCCCCCAAACATTTTTAACGTTTTTGGCCCCCAGGGGGGGCTATCAGAAAATTCCGAGAGACGACCCCTATCGAGTGATACATCAATCGAAAAGGTGTAACAAACTGAGCATTTTGGAGCAAACCGGAGGTCCATATCGTTTTTCATATTCGAGATATCGAATGTCAAATGTCGATTTACAGAATGCGATATCTCGAATATAAAAAACGATATGGACCTCCGGTTTGCTCCAAAATGCTCAGTTTGTTACGCCTTTTCGATTGATGTATCACTCGATAGGGGTCGTCTCTCAAAATTTTTTTGATAGCCCCCGTGGGGGCCAAAAACGTTAGAAATTTTTGGGGGTTTTAAAAACCAAATTTTGACTAAATTTCTGTTAAAATTGAATTTTTTTCTGAAAAGTGCTTGCTCTGTAGAGCATTTTAGACTCAAAGTTTTTGAAATTTGGACTCTTTAAAGGAAAGTTACGAATATCTGAAGATGGGTCCATATCGAACTTTGACCTTCGATATATCGAACAAGAAAAACGATATCGACTTTCGGTTTGCGCCAAAAATCTTAGAATTTTACCCTCTTTCCGATTATCAAAAAAAAAATGGGGGTCCCATTTGAAATATGGGACTTGACCCCCCTGGGGCCCCCCAGGGGGGGGCCCCGAAATTGAGGACCCCCTCAAAAGATGCCCCCCTCGAAATAATCGAACACGTGTTTCAGCGTTTTTCGAAATTCGGAGCCGTTTTCGAGATATTAAGCCTGGCCCCTTTTTTTAATTGACACCCTGTATAGTCGTAGGGGCTCCCTACCCCCCCCCCCCACCACCCACCCCTCCACACTCTCCACTACCCACACCAAATGCACTTTGTTTTTTATGAAAATGAGTAATATTCGATACTGTTGACCCTTGCACGCAGCGTTGAGAGCAAACTACAACTTCAATAAATATTCACGCGGGGTTGTCAATCCCTATCCATTAAAATTCCCTGCAAAATATAGCTTAAAATTTAATCGTAACCAGGTTCATGGTACTATGAGAAAGCCCCTAGAATCACTTAGAGCAAACTTAAAGTCTGGGAGCGTAAAAAGATCACAGGTTGCCCCAAATTAAATATATGACAACGGATACCTCAAATTACCTGAAATTTTGAAATGATAAACAATTAGAGCAGGGCCATTCAGAGTATCGGGTTCTGACAAGGAGCGGGTGTGCTCCCAAATTGCATCAACACACATCGGCGAACGGTTGGTTAGTGCTGAGTTTGACTCGTTGCGAATCAACCGCTCACCGATGAGCTTTGATGCAGTTCAGAAGCAGATACCGCTACTTGTCAGAACCCAATACTGAAAATGGTCATGCTCTAAAGGCTGAAATATCAAAGAAAGAAGAAAAAAAAAAAAGTTCAAGTGCAGCTTTTACCCTCCCTTCTCCTTGAAACACATTTACCTTGGAACTGCTACATCTAATAAAAAATATTTCAATTCATCATGCCAAGCATGGAGCATTGATGCGGTTTGAATGAGCTTTATGAGATGACTGAGCGGAGCAAGAGATGTCAGCACAATTATCCCACACAACTTCAAAAAAAAAAAATTTTATAGTATAAAAAGATATTGTAGCAGCACCTAAATATCTTTAAATATTTTTCGGCATTTCAGGTTTACAATTAAAATTTAAACAAACAAGCATGCGGGCACCATGGTAAATGATACTGTTAAATGGAAATACAACTCACCTTGTTTGAACGTCAAGCGGTAATCGGAGAATTAGTTTTATGACACAAGTTTAAACACAACACTATGCACTTTTTTTTGCTTCAGCTAAGACATCTCACCAAACTGTAGTAAATTATTTTTGAAGATCATGTGGTATAACAGTTGTCAAGCGATGGCATCAATTTAAATCACAAGAGAACAAGAAATGAGCTGGTAAGAACTCCGAATTAACACGTTTTTTAGCTCTTCAAATTTAACGCACTGATTTGAACAACAAAAAATAGTTGATGCAGGTGGCAGCCTGATCCAGTGAGCTAGATGAATTTGCAATTTGGATTCACAATCTGGCTTCTATCTTCAAATTTCCTCCAGAGCGACGATTCAAATTTCTGTAGCTTCCCTTCTCAAATTGTCGAGAATTCACAAACACGAGTAAATAATTAGAAGGGATTCCGCAGAAAAAGTTACATCATGGCTGATTTTTTTTAGTAACCAGTATCTTTCTGAAAGAAATACCAAGAAAAATTTCAAATAGCACTTCCATAGAGATTTAGAGCCAAGCAAGGTTACATTATTTTAACTTCATGAAAAGGACATTAATTTTCTGGAAAACGGAGTGAAAAATAAGGAGCTTTGAATTGAACGTGTGTGAGTTGCAAAATGTCCTTTTCTGTGATAGAGTTATGTATGAGTGTTTTTAAAAAGGTAGACATATGTATTATTGCTTTTAGCCAAAAACGGATCCTGCAATCTGGCAACCATGTATTAATCTCATTTGAGTGCATGAGAAACAATCGATTAGTGAAAGGACCATGGCCTCCTCACAAATCGATTGTTCCTGAATCGTAAAACCGGGATGAATTTTCCTCTCGTTCAGCTTCAATCGCATGACAAGAAAGTGAGGTTATAAATTTCTGTTTAAGCAAATGAGAGATGACAATCACAAAGGAATAGTTTAAGCTAGACATAAAGTGAATCGATTATTCTCTCTAGAGCTAGACACGGCCAGAAAAATCATTAATGACAAGGCTGAAGTCATAACTGCAGTTTGCAGAAATAGAATGCAAGGGAACCTTTGTCCTTGAATCACTGATCAAAGTTGAAAATAAATGGATTCGTCAAAAAGATTCAGACTAATTGTGAGTAGGTACTTACACGAATCCAGTTAAAAATATCGAGGAGTTGGTGAGTTTGAGTTTACCAGGATCGACGATCACAGACAATAATTAGGCACTGAACTTAAGAAAGTCTTACTGAATTAAAGAGCTCCAACTCTCACTGATGTTCCTAACTGGGGAAATGACCGTTGCGTTGTATTGCAGAGTGAGTGTGAGTGTGAGTGTAGGCGGGTATAGACTTGACTTTCACGCTATCATCACGTGACAAAGACCATGACTCCAAAGATGGCGTAAACGATGCAGTCCACCACCAACGCATCAACGGTCTACATCATTCGAGCGGGACTAGTTTTGAGGTTATGTTTAGTTGTTTTAATCCCGCGCCGCGCCGCGGATATGGCTTTGTAGCTCTGTGTATTTTGTTTGTTAATTTCTGCAAAGGTCTTCGGAACTAGACATTGAGACAGACACTAGTTCTTTTACACTCGCAGTATTTCGAAGTATACTGATATATTTGTGCTTCGTAGTTTCAGTTTTCTTCATTGATCGGATTCCAGAAGTTGAGTCAGTGTGTCCATCCACTGCGTTTGTGCTCGCTGGTACAGTTAGATAGTGCTGACTTCTGCCAAGTCCTTCTAATATAATTCATCGTTTGTGCAAATTCTCTATTTGAAAAAGGAAGTAACAGAAAAAAGTGGAATCAACTTACCGTGGGGTTTATACCAACCCACAATGTTTTGATGTTTCAATCAGTGCGTTAAATTTGAAGAACTTCAAAACGTGTCAATACGGAATTCTTATTAGCTAATTTCTTATTCTCTTGTGATTAAAAGTGGTGTCATATCTTCACCTGGTATACCAAACGGGATTTAAAACAATGTAATCCATGCTGTTTAATGAGATGTCGTCTCAGCTAAGACGGACAAGTGTTGTACATAGTGTTGTATTTAAAGTTGTGTCGACAAACCAATTCTAGGATTACTTACCGCTCGACGTCCAAACTTGGTGAGTTGTATCTCTGTATAACAAAAAAGTTAATTTGCCTTTGCATGCTTGTTTGTTTAAATGCCCATTGTTAACCTGAAATGCCAATCAATTCTAGAATCGTATTGAAAAATCTCTCGTCGCTGCCTCAAGCTGATATTTTATAAGTTGGGCGCGACACAGTGTGTTACATCTCAACCTACCGAATTCCCTACAAATTTGAATCCGACTTTCCTTGTGAAGTAAACAAACTACATGGTGGTGTTCTTTGTTCCTAATTTTCCGTTGTTTTTACCGGAAATTTGCGTAACATACCAATCAATAATTGTACGTAAATTTTACGTAATTATCTCAAGATCAACACGTAAAATTTACAGCTTTTTCTCGTGAAATGTCCGTAAATTTTACGTAAATTTCATAAGAAAAACACGTAAAATTTCTAGTTTTTCTCGTAAAATTTCTATCGATAACTACTGAGGGAATTAACTGAGGGTCCCCACCCTGAATGAGGATTCCCTCTAACTGAGGATCCCCCCTTAACTGAGGGTCTCCCCCTGACAGTGTCTCCCCCCTGACTGAGTGTCTTCCCTCTAACTGAAGGTCTCCCCCCCTGACTATTTTCGAAAATAATCACAAATTTTAACGGGGGAGGACCCCCTCCTCCTGGGGGGTATTCCATACCCTCTAGACTTTTCAGTTGGGAAAAATGTCTGATTTGGGGTGAAGGGTCGTAGAGGGGGGGGGAGGTAAAAATGTCTGAATTGGGGAAAGAGCCGGGGGGGATTTCATAATGTCTGATTTTGGGGGAGGGTCGGATGGTCGGAGGGGGGGGGGATGAAAATCTTTAATTTGGGGGTAACTCGTATATCGACTAGGGAGAGACTGGCACCCCTGGAAGTTTGTGTCATACTTTTCGAAGATTTCACCACGATGTCTCAAGAGAATTTTAGGAAATATTTACCAGAAAGTTGCGAAACATTTCAATGAATATTTTAAACGTCGAAGTCTGAATTAAATGCGTAAAACTTTTGGATTTTCCTTGTAAAATTTATCTATATTTTTACGAAAATTTTACGTTAACATCATGAGAAAAACACGTAATATTTACAGCCTTTTCTCGTGAAATGTCCATCGGAACTTCATCGGAAATTTTACGTAAAAGTCATAAGAAAAACACGTAAAATTTTCGGTTTTTTCTCGTAAAATTTCTATCGATAATTTCACGTAAATTTTACGTAAATATCATAAGAAAAACACGTAAAATTTTCGAGTTTTTCTCGTAAAATTTGTATCGATAATTTTACGTAAATTTTACGTAAATATCTTAAAAAAAACTCGTGAAATTTACGGTTTTTTCTCGAGAAATTTCTGGTATGAGAAAATAACGAGAATTTTACGTTTTTTTTACGAGTTTTTAGCAAAACTTCAGTATTTTACAAAACTTTTACGTTTTTTTTTCAAGTTTTTCCCAAGGTCAATGCTACTAGGGTAACATATAAAATAACATTCTGCACTTTACAGCATTGTCCCAATTTTGGGACGCTGGGCGTTTTAGGTAGGAGCATAAGTCCGGGCGTTCTAGTGTTAATAGGAAAACTTGTATATATCTACATGCGAAACAGCAGCTCTGAGGTCCGGTTGCTTTTATCCAGAGTTGCCAGATTACATGAAAAGAATTCGCCTACAGTCAGCTTTGAAAGCATGTGAAAGGTCGAACTATTTGCGGTGAACAGTGCAATCCCTCAAATCGATATTTTTATGGGTTTAAATGGACGAAATGCATAGTTGCCAGATTTAACGCAACGCTACTGCCTATATTTTTACATTAAGATAAAAGCAAAAATATACGATTTTCTTGTCAACATTTGGCAACCATGCCTCTATCCGACGCGACGCGACGACCGACGTCCGTCCACGTGTGTTTGCACGTTAGCTTTGCTCTTCAGTCAACGAAAATGAGGATCGAGAGTTCTTACAAGATGGTGGATGGTAAATGATGTTGAATGGTGCGGTCAATAATAATTGTTGACCGTTGAGTGTTGAGCGTTAAACGCTGAGTATACGTTGTAGAGAATGCGCTGAACAAATTGAACTTCACCCGTTTGGCGCCGCTTCGCTTCGCCGTCATTGTTATAGTGCCAGTGCGCAGTGTTGCCACGTTGAATGTAACACGGTGGGGCTGGGGGCTGGATCGTAAAGCTTGCGGCGCAATTTAGAGACTCAAAGAAAATGCCTCCTTGACATGGCCTTCACTGAAAAACAAAAAAACAAAAAAAACAAAAACAAAACAAAAACAAAACAAAAACAAAACAAAAACAAAACAAAAACAAAACAAAAACAAAACAAAACAAAAAAGAATGAAAATACTAATTTAACATTCTAATTGTTAAAAAAAAAATGTGCAAAAGCTCTCGAAAGTTGCATCACTACTCCTGCAGTTACATTAACATCTTAGGATTTATTCACAACACCCTGGGATGTAAACGTAACATGAAGAGCAGAAAAATCCGCATTCGAAAGTTGTCGCAAAACTTTACTGTTTTAAGCGTGCCCATGGAACATGGCACGCTTATTCCGATCGTTTTGCTGCTAACAATATAATACAATGTATACAATGTAATAAGGCAGCCTATGCTTTCCACGTGTATTCCTATGCTGAGTGGCCTAAAGTTGAAAATCGGCTGTTTTTGAATTTTGTGATTTTTTTTCCCGTCGTGTCTGTTGCGTTTTGAGGATTGCAATGGTAAAATTTTGAAATCGTACCCTC
>VMOF01000379.1:57737289-57767564 GCA_011764245.1 Trialeurodes vaporariorum
TTTTCTGTCTTCGACTAAGGGGGACGCGAAATTTCGTTCTCAGGAAAATGAAAGTTTTACCTTTTGAAAACAGGCCGTCCCCGATGGGGCGGTCTAATCCTTTATTTTTTACTTTTCGGTTTACTCTGATCGGCTGGGGGGCAGCAAAGTGTTTTGTGTAAAAATTTAAAAATCCGTTTCTATCTTTTCATTTGATTTTTACCTCCCACCTTTTTTCTAAATTTATTTATTGCAATGCCTCAACCCGAACCCAGGGTTTGCATTAATTTCTTAAATAAAGGGCAATGCTATAGCATGAATGATGTGTGTCCATCTACTTCATCCCAATTTCACAGCCATCACGGATGCCACGCCCGCCACGGGTCTTCTACCTGGTTTTATGCGACATCGGTCATCGTGGCCCAGTGTTACATGGTAATCAGCGGCGGATTCGGGAAAGGCACCCCCCCCCCCCCAACTCACGGTAGCCTTTCCCTTTTTTTCAACAGAAAAAATCCCATAAATTCCTCCCTGAAAAGGACCTTATTCAAAATGGGCAAAATTGGCCCATGACGGATTTTCACCGGCTTTTAGTATGTTATAGAGGTACATCTCAGGAGCACGGAGATGGCCATTTTTTTTGCTGAACGCCGCCTGGGAGCGGGGGGGGGCAGGGGTCAAAGTCAAAACCCTTTAAATTCACCCATAACTTTTGAACGAAACAAGATATTGAAATGCGGTTTGCGTAAAAAGATAGAAAAAAAGAGATCTTCATTTTCATATCATGGTTTTACGTTTTCATTGATTTTTACTCAAAATATGTCAATTTTTCTATTTTTTTTAAAATAAAAAAAATGAATTTTGGACTGTAATGAATAGGGGACAAAACGAATCTGTTCAAATAATTTCCGTGAAGAAAGCTAAAGAAAAAGCTATCAAAGGGCGCAAACCGCGTTCCGGGAAACGTTTCGTTTTGGCGCTACAGCGTTTCAAAGTTGATAGGGTCGCGCCCGACGCGCGGCTTGTACACCTATACCGACGCGTCACAGTATGTGTAGCGCCATAAACTCACATAGCAGCGCTTTTCATGATCAATGCTGACTCTTTTTCGCTTCCTTTGCGTAAATAGTGGGTAAAATCGTACCTAAGTACCGTTAAATGAATCCAGTATTAAGTACGTAGTATTTTCTTTTTCTCAATGTCCGGTTGTCCACGGGGGCGCACGGTGGATCGAGTCAATGGGGAGCATCGGACATTTGGTTTGTGACTCTTAAATATCGCGATAACCAGTGAAAGACACATGAAATTACTAAATTTTTTCACGAGGATTTCGTTTTTTTTAGTTTTATGGGCCTAAAATTTTTACCGTGCCTATAAATGTCTCATTTTCAATCTAAGAAGAGGTTTTTAAAACTACTATTTTCTGCGAATTTTTGCGTGTGAACAAAAGATTAGATACTTTATTTTTGAGCAACTGTTGTTGCCTAAGGCTTAATGCTAGTTTATAGACACTTTTCTGATTACATGGTTTCAAATAATTATGGGGGGGGGTAAATTTTAAGATAAATGCAAGTGAAGACAAATATGCAAGAAAACAAGTTTCTTCCTATATTATCACTGACTTTTTTAGGTAAGAATTTCCTAAGTATATACTAAACTTTTACACTACTTACATACTACTTACAACCTAACCTCACCTTACCTGACCAAAAAAAAAAAAATTAAAAAAAAATAATAATCCAAAATTAGCAATTTCATGCGGGCTTTAAGTGATAGATTGTGACTGATTATAATCTTCAGAACACGTACAAAAAAAAAAAAAACAGCATCAATAACAACCACAAAAACAAAAACAAAAAAAATAATTAAAAAAACGAAAAAAATTAGTGTTCCTTTTTTTAAAGGAGTTTGAAAGGCGAATCATTCAGAAGTAAAAAAAGATTCTGAAAGATGGAATAGATAACAAATTATCATTTACCAACTCAAAAAAAAATGCCATCTGGTCGAGCAAAAAAGACAAGAAGATTAGCTATCAGCTATCCAGATTTTTTGGTTTCATTTAAAGGCGTTTCAAGACACACACACAAAAAGAAAAATGTTTAACTTCTACTAACTTTTCATCCTATAACTTCATATTTGCAGAAGTTTTGGAACAAATAATCAAATAAAAATCAAATTTTCAATTGCATGGATAAAATTGAACATCAAACGAGGAGAGACAGGGCTTCTGGTTCAAGCGAGGCCTTTTTCTTTGTGGCGACAAAAGTTGGTCTCATGTTAGAAAAAGGGGGTCTGATAAAATAAGCATAGAATTTAAGATGTCTCTATTTGCTGCGAGTGTGTTCACGAAAGTTTTTGGTGACATTTCGTGAACTTTTCAATACCTGTCGCATGGCAGTCGGGTTTTAAAGGGTGCATCATCTGCCTCTTAACTTTCCATACGAATTTAAATTGCAATAATTTTCCAACCAACTAAAGTAGTAACAATCATTAAGATATTTCCATTCATTTTTGCGTTTTTTTTTTTTTTTTTTTTTTTTTTTTACATAAATAACATTTACTTTATAACGCATTTAGATTAGTCAATACGGCAACACCGCAGTAGTGAGCTACAAATTGTCGTACTGTCGTATACAGAGAAAAATAGCGACTTCAATCAAATTTTTGCCAAAAGAGTAATTTCCATTTTCCACGGGGGAAAATAAATTTATGAAGAGGGCTATAAGACTTGAACACCCCCCCCCCCCCCACCCGACCACTCATTATTCATGGTTACAACCCCCTTTATTTACTTTAAAGAAAAGTTTTTCCCAAACCACCATCACCTCTAGAAAGATAATTGATCACCAAACGCATCTGTCATCAACCCATACCACCAGTCTAGGGTGATTATTAGTATTTTCACGAAAAAGGCCATTAAAAAATTTCCATTTTTAGCCCTCTAACTTCCGGATCCGCAAACTTCCGCAAGATGTTTGACAAGATATGAGTTCCAGGGGGTGTTAGGAGTCAGGAGATGTGTCGCTTCATTGCAAGTTCGCGCGAGTTTTATACTAAAAACCCCAGTTATTCCTGAAAAAAGGGCTTTTTTCAAGGTCCTCCATTATTGCTGTCTACTGAGTCGAAAATTGCAGTTAAAAAAATCATAATAAGCTTTTCTTGAAGCTAAAGTGACCCTCAATCAGCTCCAAGTACGATAATTGCTAAAACGAATCGATTATCTATAGTATTTTGCATTTGAAGTCGCGGAAGTAGAGGTCAGATTTTCGTAAAATTGAATCTTCCTCAAAAATACAAACTTTGAAGTACCATCACTGCCAGAAAAAGTGCCTTAAATTAAATTATGCACACGTTTTTGGGACCCCGAAAGGCCCTAGAATAAGATTCCTTTGTCAGAAATTGACTTTTTAAACCTCAATTTTTGCCCAAATGTCCGGTGCTTAGCATTGACTCGATCCACCGTGGGGCGTAGCATGCCATTTGGCAGCGATGTATCTCGTCCATTTGAACCCATGTAATAGATCGAATGCAAGAATGTTCAGCAAACACCCAGTACTTCGATATTTTTCATGGTTTAAATGGACGAACTGCAACGTTGCCGAATTGCACGCTATGCCAATGGTTGTCCCCTCTATAAGATGGCGCGTTGGAAACTATGAAATTGACACTTTTGTCTAAAAATAGAAAGGACTCATCCTAAATGTTTACTACCCGGCCTTCTTCCTCTAAAATTCCATGCAGATGGTGGACGATTTCGGCTAACTTCATTCTTATCAACGTAGGTATTATAACAAGAAAAGAGGGCGGGGGATTGTGTGTTAGTTACGATTAATTCAGCGATTTGGAAAATGAGCATAAGCAGGAGGAAACATAGCACTTTTGAATAGGGTCAAGAACCGTATCTTTTGTATCAATGATTTGGTTTATTTTGTTTATTTCTTCTTCTTCACTTGCGATGCTTCTTCTTTATCCGAAATCCGGGGAAAATCTGTGATGCAGGTTCAGGATCATTCGTCCATTTAAACCCATGAAAAATATCGAAGTACTGGGTGTTTGCTGAACATTCTTTCATTCGATCTATTACATGGGTTCAAATGGACGAGATACATCGCTGCCAAATGGCATGCTACGCCCCTGTGGACACCGGACATTGAGAAAAAAAAAAATACTACGTACTTAATACTGGATTCATTTAACGGTACTTAGGGACGATTTTACCCCTATTTACGCAAAGGAAGCGAAAAAGAGTCAGCATTGATCATGAAAAGCGCTGCTATGTGAGTTTATGGCGCTACACATACTGTGACGCGTCGGTATAGGTGTACAAGGCGCGCGTCGGGCGCGACCCTATCAACTTTGAAGCGCTGTAGCGCCAAAACGAAACGTTTCCCCCGGGAAAGCGGCTTGCGCCATTTGATAGCTTATTTCTTTAGCTTTCGCCACGGAAAATTTTTTGAACAGATTCGTTTTGTTCCCTATTCATTACAGTCCAAAATTCATTTTTTTATTTTAAAAAAAGTAGAAAAATTGACATATTTTGAGTAAAAATCAATGAAAACGTAAAACCATGCATATGAAAATGAAGATCTCTTTATTTTCTATCTTTTTACGCAAACCGCATTTCAATATCTTGTTTCGTTCAAAAGTTATGGGTGAATTAAGGTTCTGACTTTGACCCCCTGCCCCCCCGCTCCCAGGCGGCGTTCAGCAAAAAACTGGCCATCTCCGTGCTCCTGAGATGTACCTCTATAACATACTAAAAGCCGGTGAAAATCCGTCATGGGCCAATTTTGCCCATTTTGAATAAGGTCCTTTGAAAATTCATAGGCGTGAAGCCCCCCCCCCTAAAAGAATTTTCTGGATCCGCCATCGGTAGTAATTTTTGCGGCACACTACGCCGGATTCCCGTGCAAATTCCTACACTTACCTTTCTCCCTTATCTGTCAATGGGCGCTCCCCGAGGGGCGGCGCGGCGCCCCCCCCCCTAATTCAGAAAAATCAAAACTTTACAATAAAAAAGAATCGGAACATTCGAAGATCAAATAATAACGAAAGGAGTAAGAGTTAACAAACTTTATTCTTAGTTTACTTTACAATTTTAATTATGGGCGTAATTTAGGGGGGGGGGGCAGGGCTCGCCCCCCAGTTTCAGGATTCCTCTCCCCCCCAGATCTAGACCTCCCCCTGATTTTTACCCCACCCCCTCCTGATTCAGACGACATCATACTTCCCACCCGTCATCTCCCCCGCCGAAAGAAGTTTTTAAAACTACTAGTATGAACGTGTCTACATTTGGGAACTACCGTTGGCAACGAGAATTTTGCGAACTTCCTTGAAATTCAGAATCCTCTGGTCGATAATTACTGATTAGAGAATGTATAAGCAAGAGTTTTGGTTTTGTTAATTTAAATAGGTTAACTCTTAGAATTCATCAGGACAATGAAAATAAAGAAGGAATAGTTGTACTTAGCTTTTTACTATTTCTATCATCTGATGCTGTCACTTTATTCATAATATCAAACACGTCAAAAATAGAATTACTTTTGATACAACTACATGCTACAATCACTTACAATTTCTACCATTTGGAAGGATAATTGATTTATTTTCTATTTTGGGCGGAAGTGGGGGGGGGGGGTTCTCTAGACTTGCCCGTCTCTAGGTGGTGTCCCCTAGACCTTCCATTGACATTCAAAAAGTTGCCTCTCCGGGCAATTGTTTTGCGGGTGCCCATGTCTTTGTCCATGGTCTCTGAACCAGAAATTGAACGTTCTTCCGGTCTGTGGTTGCCTTCTTTTCTCATAAGTTTAGACACGGCCACCCTGTAAACCCCACAACAAGTTAAAAGTCCGCAATCCGCACCCTCGACCCGCAGCCACTATCAAAAGTAAATTGCCGGTTGACTTGCAGGTACTCTCCTCCTCCTCCCCCAACTTAGATTAGACACAAATATAAAATTAAAAAAAAAAAAAAAAAAAAATAGAATGTATGCCCCAGCAAAGGGCCCCCTCCACAGTTTTCCAAGAGAGGGAGCGACCCCCTTGCCAGCGTAACTCCGAAAAAATAATTCCAACTGGGGTCCAAGTAACTCAAGTAAGGTCTCAAAATGAAATCAGATGGATCCAAAATTTTAACGGCGAGTACCGGTAAGCTTACTCTTTTGATCGGCCCAAACCGAATTGCGATACATCGATTTACTCTCGAGATATCGATTTTTCAAAGGCGCGCGGTATAGGGTCAGAAATCTAAGATTCTCTAAAATCCGCGAATTTCGACTCTCATGGACCTAGCATGCGCCGTGAGAAGTCATACGTGAGTTTTTTGAGTTCACATGAAGTTCATTAAGGGCCCTGACAAATGTCGGACCGATAAAGTCTATATCGGGGGGCGGGGGCGTGGCCCCAACTCCAGCGTAAGTCTCACGTACAATGTCTAACTGCGGCCGCGGGAGGTCCCATAAGATCCGTTTAAAAACTTGGATGGATCTGAATTTTTTTCAAGAATTATCTAAAAGCTGAAGCTACCGCCCAATCCAAACCGCAGTGCGCAATCCATCGATTCGTTCTCGAGATATCGATTTTTCAAAGGCGCGCGGTCTTGTCAGATCGACCTTAGAGGGGCGCTGGAGGCTGGAAAAAGGCGAATTTCGTCTCTCACGAACCAGTCGTGTGCCGTATTATATCGGTTCCGCTTTTTTTCGGGTCCCAATGATGTCCCGAGAGGGCCCAATGCAGTTTCGAGCCAAAAAATATCATCTTAGGGGGGGAACTACTCCCCGTTTCAGCGTAACTCTGACAAGAAATGTCTAACTGCGGCCGCGAGAGGTCCTGTAAGGTCATTAAATAAACTCGGATGGATCTGAAATTTTCGAGGTTGTCAGTCACAAGCAAGCGCTTTCGACCGGTGCAAACCGAATTGCAATACATCGATTCACTATCGAGATATCGATTTTTCAAAGGCGCACGGTCTTGTCAGATCGAACATTGAAATAAGCTGTGGATACTCTGTATCCGCGAATTTCGTCTCTCATGGACCGTTTAAGCTCCCTTAAAAATCGAATGAGCTTTTTTCAAGTTCATATTACGTTCCTTAAGGGCCTTGATGAGTGTCGGATGACATTTGATCAATATTAACATTCATTTTTTAATCTGAGACAAAAAGAGCTGAAACCATAAAGACAAAGAATTTCCATCGTGATGACTTTGGTTCAAGCGAGGAAAATTCTATAGAAGTCCCAAATAACTAGACTAGACTTTCCGGCTTGCTAGGATTGGTATTAAGAATTTCCTTCCTGATGACTTTGGTTCAGGCGAGAGAAATCTAAAAAAGTCCCAAATAACTAAACTAGACTTTACGGCTTGCTAGGATTGGTATTGCGTCATCCGATTTTAAAGGAACTATCACTATCAAAATCGATTTTCAAAACCACAGTATTCACCTCGCCTCGTGAACAACTGTTTCAACACGCTATAAGTAAATTTTCATTCCCACTTTGACCTATCAAGTTATTTTTACAGCGATCACTGTTATACAAACACAAATGCAGCGTTGCGATTGACTTTGTCGCAGTTTTGTACTATCAATATAGAACTCCACACTTACAATGATTTACGGCCGACACTCATGCTCTCTTTGCTAACACTGTTCCAGTGTTGCAAGTTCCAACTTGTTTTTTTTTTTTTTTTTTTTTTTTTTATCCCCATGCGGCTATCGTTTTTTTTTTTGCTCAATTGAATCAGTGCAAAAGAATCGATTCTCGTGGGAACCCTCTTAGAATCGATTGTTTTCCATCGGTTTAGATGTGAGAAAGTTCGATATGTCCGTATAATGCCGAGTCGCTACTGGAAGGAAGGGGCCCGCGGTAGAGTATGAGGATAAAAAGACTCCGAGACAACTCGAGACCAATCGGCTATCGTTTTTTGCCCATTTGAATCAGTGCAAAAGAATCGATTCTCGTGGGGGATCCATCGAACCCCCTTAGAATCGATTGCTTTCCATCGGTTTGGATGCGAGAAAGTTCGATACGTCCGTATAATCGCAAGCCGCTACTGGAAGGAAGGGACCCGGCAGAGAATATGAGGATAAAAAGACTCCATTCCATTAAACTACGACCCCGCGCGACGCCCGGCCGTGCCGTCATCTTTGGAACGCGGCTAAATTGCCCAACCGAGCGGAGAAAATTAAAATTTTCTGAATGGGACGAAAAGTGCTGATAAGGAGGAAATAATTTTGTCACGCTTTTCAGGCAATTAGGATCACTGTGCCTTTTTTTTACCCCCTCCCCCGGGCGCTAACGAGATATCCGAACAATAGAAAGACTTTAATTGCCTTGCCATTAAAAAACCACCTTTTTAGCTCTGCCCCCTCCCAGCCCCCCGCCCCCCCACCACCTCTTCACACTTTCCCCCTCTCCTCCTCTGCTCTCCCCAGTCTACCCACGTGCCTCGCTCGGTATACTGTGCCCGAAACTCAATTTTTCTACTCCCCCCCCCCTCCGCCACTCGGCACCAAAAAAAAATGGAGGTTTGGAAAAAGCACCGCCCGACCCGCCATCGCTCGGGGCGCGAGATAAGCAAAACGCCCCATTTGAACTCATCATTTAACACTTTGTTGGCAGAAACTTGGGTAGCGCACAGTTGTAATATTTCTTGTGATTTCAACTATGGAGTCCCTTTCCTCTATGAGAGTTTCGTCATGTTGGAATCTGTTTCTAATGGATCTGTTGCATACTTTTTCTATAACAAAATAGAACCTTTAATTTATTCTTATGTAAAATTCGGCGAAAATAACGTTGCGCACATTAAAAACGTTCAAAATCTACTCATTAGAACTCAGGAAATCACTTCAATTTCAAACAGCCCGCGCCACACTAGACACTATTTGCATCGGTATACTACTACATAGACGGAACCACCGTGCATAACTGAACAATACTGTAACTACAAAATCATGGAATTCCCTTCTAAATACATGGTCTTTTCAGTTTATCAAAGGTTACAAAATAATATAAGAAATGTATGCATCTAAATGAAACATTCAAATGCTTGTAAGTTCTGATCATGGTTACATAAACGAGATGGTTCCATCTATGTAGTTATAAGTCGGTGACATAGTGTCTATTGTAGCGCGGGTTGTTTGAAATGAAAGGTATTTTCTGAGTTAATGAGTGGATTTTGAAAGTTTTTAATGTGCGCATCGTTATTTTCGCCGAATTTTACGTTAGAAACAATGAGTTTCATTGATGTAGAAAAAGTACGCAACAGACCCATTGGCTCCCAGATTTAGGCTGTCAAGAAAGTCCCGAGAGGCAAATGCAAATGTCGGAGGGTTTGTTTACTTTGCGCGTACACTCGCTTTTGCTACACATTATTGCAGTGACAGTGATCGCGCTAATTATTGTTAAATTTTTCTTCTGCAAATGGAATGTTATTCTGGAGAACACTACATCTTTCAATAACGACCTTTGTTGTAGAGAATCGGAACCTAACCTATTAGAGATAGCGAAATAGTGGCAACAACGCATAGGCAATTTGCCTCTTGGAGGCTCTATTGATCCGCTTCTTCTTCTTCATTTTGAATGACATGGCGCAACTCTCATAGTATATGTGGACTCTACTTTCAACAACGATAAATAATTATGAAATAAAATGAGTCTGGTCCAAACGTTTGCTGCAGCATTATGGAGGGCTGATTCTGATGCATAAAATCGTCTCAGATCTACAAATAGTTATCTCGGAGGGTCATGCAGGTAACTTTTCTCTCTTTCATCCAGTGGCGACTCGTGCGACACTCGTACATAGAGTTGCAATCAATTCCTTTTCAACAAAAATCGAGGTGGATTTTAGCAGTAATCAGGTGCGCCGATTTTATTACAGGAACAACAGTTTCTTTCATCTTAACACGTTGTTTCATTGAAATCGGCATGCCTGAATTCCACCGAAATCCACCGCGATTACTTTTGAATATCAATTGAAAAGCGATTAATCGATTAACGTTTACTCAACAGTGTCACCACGGGTACTTTCAATCACCGACAGTGAGACCCTCGCAACTGCCCTGTAGATCCAAAACAACTGCGCTCTACCTCGCTCACTCCTGTGGATTTATTTACCCACAAAAAATTAGATCCAAATTTTCGTATTTAAATTCATGCTAGGAAACAATCAGTTTTCTCAAATTTTACTGCTCATTAGATTTCATATGTAACTTAAAGTATTTCTTCACTCCAACATAATTCAAAGTGAATTTACAATCACTTCTATAATCGAAAGATGTCCTATGATTTGTCCTTGTCTGACTCACAGCCTTTAAGGCGTATCACCACCATGACACTCAATCATCCTAACCTCTCTTCGTATCGAAGCTTGCTCCAGGTATGACATGATTAATGTGGTGTGATGGTGCCGATGAACCTATATCCTAGAATGGGGCAGTTGCAAGGGTCTGAAATGTAGTGTTTTTTATATAGAAAATGATAGTACTTGATAAGCGGAGAACAATGGTGCCTTTGGTTTTTTCCTAAGCGTCTTGGTTTTGGAAATACACGGCTGTAAAGTTGCAAAAATTCGTGTGTGTAGTGACGTCACTACGCGGAATTACCATTTAAAACAATGTGTTTTGGGCCAAAATCTCATTTCCGAAACAATGGGATTTAATTACAAATAGAAACCAAAGGCATCTTTGTTCTCAGCTCATCAAGTACTTCCATATTCTTCATGAAAAACACAACATTTCAGACCCTTGCAATTGATCCATTGTGTGCCCATAAGAAACTGTGAGTGAGGCAAGGACAAAACATTAGACTTTCTTCGATATATTATAATTGTAATAGTAAATTAATGCGTGATATTTCGACAATTTTGTTGAGACATGATAATATTTTACGGGACATGTGGAATTCAATGATGTAGTAAAATCTGAGAGAACTGGTTGTTTTACTCGCACGAATTTGTATTACACAATTTGGCTCCTGTTTCTTATGCACTGAAAAATAGCTTTTAACTCTTTAATAGTCAAAAGTATGGACACCATTTAAAAACTGTTGGTTTGACTGTTTGAATCAGTTAAACTAACAAACGCACAGGTTTAATTTAATTTATTCAAACATTCAAACCAACAGTTTTTAAATGGTGTCCATACTTCTAACTATAAAAGTGTTGATTTTTTTTTTTCAGTGTGGGAGACCCCAAGAGAGCGAGTGAGATGGAGCTTGGAGCATTTGATTGGATCCAATTTTTATCGTGGCGTTGCACTTTACACTCATATACTATATTCACAGGTCTATTGTTTACCTTCCGTTTTTTGATTTTTCTATTGGTATGTCCAGCATACTACATGTTCCCATTCAACTGTGGGGCGAGAATGGTCGCTGCGAGAGAGCGATTATCCTGCAACTTCCCTGCTTTGCCAACTTTTTTTTTTATGTAATTAAGTTTTCCTCCCTGCAGCTTTTTACATTTTTTAATTACTTTGCATTTTTATTATAATAAGATATAAATTCTGTTCTATTATGTGCATCCCCGCGCTTTTTTTTATTTTATACTTATCAGCTTTTATTCTCGTTGGCTCTCTCTTTTTTTTTTTTTTTTTTTTTTTTTTTTTTTTTTTTGAACTTTCGCGCTTTTTTTTCCCTCCTCTCTCTTTCTCTTTCTCTATTTCTCTCTCATTCTCGCTTTCAATGTTCCTTTAATTAACGCCTCAAATTTATTCCCTTTCTATGCAAATTTAATTAATTCAATGAAACCCTCGTTACGCGGGGATTCCGTTAATTATGTCTCAGATTCATTAAACACCAATAACAGCACCCCGTGTTTTTATTTTTTTATTTTTTATTTAAATTTTACTCCTATTTCTGCTACACTCTGCTTATGCCTTCGTTTTTCTCTCTTTCAGAATGCTTGGATTCTGCGTTTTCACCCCTCAACGAAGCTTTTCCAGCTTTGACGTTTACGTAGCGACAGAGTAAGCTTAGGATCGGATTTTCTCATTTTTCTTCGAAGCACTTTTGATTATTAATAACGAGCTTTAAAAGATCGGGGTAGTAACACTTCAAAGTGTTTTTAGAAAAAAAGATTATTGTTTTTGTTTATTCGTTTTTATTTTTTCGTAATTTCTTCTTTTTTGTGATGTATAACGTGTCTTTAACAAAGGTCAGTAAGTCTACGTCAAAAAACGTCTGCATTTGTTTGGCAAAAAAAAAAAAAAAAAAAAAGTCTATGCCATCATTTTCATACACGACAATTTATCGTCTTAGTGAATCATATATGAAGGGGGTTATCCCTAAATTTTAGGTCCATTGTATATAATTTCCGCCCTTTTCCACCATGCACCAATTAAAATGGGCGGAGATAGAGAGAAAAACAAATTCACGAATCCACCTCAAATTTCAAAAAATCAGTTCCTCAGCTAGAGAGAGAGGGGGGAGAGACAGAGACAGGCTGAGAGGGGAAGGAGAGGGGAGGGAGAGAAGGAGAGATAGAGAGTGGTGGAGGTAGGTAGAGAGGAGGGAGATGGGAAGACAGACAGACGGACATAGGAAAAAAGAGAGGGAGACACGACGATAGAGAGAGAGAGGGGGGAGAGAGGGGGAGAGAGAGAGAGAGAGAGGGTGAGAGAGAAAGAGAGAAAGAGAGAGTCAATATGAGAAATCAGGTAAACAGAGGCTAATCCTCAATCGGTGCGAGTAAACATGAATCAATCTCTCACGCTCACGGGTATGGCGGCGCGGCACCAAGTGACCATATGAACCGCAAGTCAAGTGCTGTTTTTTTTTTTTTTTGGTACCGACCGCGATGACAGAAGAACCAACCGCGCGGCGGCTTCCGTTGGAGAAGCATATACTTTCTTTCACCTGTGGGGGGGGGGGCGACTCATCCTTTTTGTCGGAACAAGGTCTCAAGATTTGTCAACACGCTTATTCGACACAGGTGCCCTGTATTTTCGATGACAAACAGGGTTGCCAGTGGAAAACGAAGGAAGAGAGAAAAAAATTGATGCCATGGCCGCCATGAGGCTCTTGATATATCTTTTGCCATACGTTTTTGAATTTTTAAATCTTGAGTTAACTCCAGCGAAAACTACGATGAGCGCATTATAACATTTCAAAATTCACTCTCAGACTCACAAAATTACTTTATGGTTATATGCAGAATAGCGGAGCTATAAGCACCATGCATGTACCATAGGAGATTCCTATATCATATTTTGAGGCTTTCCTGTGTGTGATTCTATAAAGAGAGTGACACATTAGACAGAGGTCCCCATGACACAGCTGCGTAGTTCCGTCATTTAAGAGCAAATATGACAGAACTATAACTATAACTATGTATGCAGGTATCAGGAGATTCCTACTTATGATATATTATATCTAATTTGTCTCTCTCACTATCGAAACACACAGAGAAACGCCTCAAATTAGATAGGAATCTCTCATGATACCTGCGTGGCTCCGCTATTACGGTTTAATCTTTAAATTCATTTTTTGAGTTTGTGAGTTTTGTAATCTTTTAATGAGCTCATCGTGGGTTCTCTTAAGAAACAGGATCAACATTTTCAAATGCAAATTCGGGCAAATAAACAACAAGTTCTCTCAGATTTTACTACACCATTGGATTCTAAGTACCTTAAATATGATAAAGTAACAACAACATTTCCGAAACACCATGTATTAACTTATAATCACAATTTTATCGAAGAAATTCCTATGTTTTGTCCTTGTCCCATACTCACAGTTTCTGATGGGCACAGAATTCTAGGATATAGGTTCTTCGGCTCCATCACATGAAGCAAACGATACCTCGAAAAAGCTTCGATACGAAAAGAGGTTAGAATGATTGAGTGTCACGGCGGTGATAAGCCCATAAAAGACCGTGAGTAAGACAAGGAAAAAGCATAAGACATATTTCGGTATAACTGTGATTGTAAATTCACTTGTAATCTTTCAGGAATTATGTTGGAGTGAAAAGATACTCTAAGGTCCGTGGAATCTAATGGTGCAATCAAATTTGAGAAAACTATGGTTATTAACTAGCGTGAATTTGAATTCGAAAAATTTGGATCTGATTTCTTATGGGTAAAAATGTTGATCGTGACATCATCACTAAATTGTAAACGGGTCTGTAGCACCTGAATAAATGTTGATGATGTGATTTCATTAAAACCTAATTAAATGCACCACGTAGATGGCAACGGTGCTTCATGAAATCCGTGAATGAATCATCAAACTGCGATCTCTGGGATTCTCGGTGGATCTCAGAGGAAGAATACCGGACGCCGGGAAGGGCGCGGGCGGCGCCACCGGGCACCTTAGGAACTGATCCCCGTTTGTCGGAAGCCCTAAACAAATTTACTCTCGATCCCTCCGACATCTTCTCAACTTCGAATTTTCTTGTCGCATCGCCCGCGCCGAAACAAGGACTCTCATCTAAACATATCAGCTGGAATCAAACAAGTGGCCGCCGGCCCTCTTTTCAAAGTGGGTCACTGCTGTGACCAAAAGCCGGTTTTAGCGTCTCAGTTTGGGACATCGATGATTTTCAAAAGCCGTCATAGATAGCTGACGATAAGGGGGTGGAACGAAACTTGTAAAAGAATCGATTCTCAAACGATTCAATGGGTCTGTTGCAAACTTTTGCTACAACAATTAAGAGTGTTTAATCCAATGTAAAATCACCTGAAAAGTCTATTGGTGGCATCAGAAAATAATAAAATGCAATAATAAAATCACAAGAGGCGTTTAATGAAATCCAATATGGCGGAGAAATATCGAGCAATCTGTGTATGAATGCACCGTGAGCACCCAAGGATGGCCAACTTTGACAATCTCTCTGGGGATAGGGGTTATGTGTTTGTTTACGTTGTGATTGGTTGTGATCGATATTGTGAGGTTGGCTATCCTTGGATATTCGTGGTGCATGCATACAAATTGCTCGATATTTCTCCGCCATCTTGGATTTCATTAAACGCCTCTTGTGCGTTTATTAGTGCATTTTATGACTTTCTGATGTCACCAATGGACTTTTCAGGCGATTTTACATTAGATTTAACTATCTTAATTGTTGTAGCAAAAGTTTGCAACAGACCCATTCAGAATGAAAATAACAGATATTTTTGTTTACATACAAATGAGGGACGAAGAAACAATTGAATCCGTAATGATAGTGGTGGCTACTTAACACAAAAAATAACCAATCCTTAGACGATTAAATCGAGATTCAAAATAATCGATATTTTTGCAAATATTCAAAATACAGACGAACAGTAATCGATTAAGCACTAACAGTGATGGCAGGTGAGCGACGATATTTCGCCTAGCCATAAAAATAAAAATGAAAAATTATCGGTCCTCAGAGATTTATTTGAATTTCCAAATTATTAATATTTTTGCATTTTAAACAGAAAAATTGATTGTTCAAAGATCGTATCGGCTGGTAAACACAATTTTTTATGTCTCCTCCATTTAACCATCATAAAGAAGAATTGATTCTCAGTCAGTTATATTCACGGAAAAAAAACTACGGTGAAAATAACCATGCTGATACCTGATTTTGGCACCTGCAAGATGTTATGGTAATGTTAACCAGAAGTATACTATATTTTGACTAGGTACTAGGGGATATTACCTGATTGCATGTCGAATTTACTCAAAGTATCGGTAAATGTAGATACCATACTTCTGGTCAAGTTTACTAAAACATCTAGCAGGTGCCAAAACCAGGTATCCGTATATGGTTATTTTCACTAATCTTTTTTTTTTCGTGGCTCAACCTGTAAATTATCAGTACTTTTGCATGGATTCTAAATGGAGACAAGCAAAAAGCAATGAAGCACTAACAGAGATGGCACATGTGCAGCGATAAAATATCGATGTTTTATCCATATCAACCGATGAAAAATAAGCGATCCCCAGATGATTTAATTGAGACTCCAAAAAATCAATATATTTTTGCATATAGATTCAAATAAGAGACGAACGATAGTCAAAAGTGCACAAGTAGTGGTGGCACGCGGTGGCATTAATGCGTGTATCTTCGCCTCCTCTATTTAAACACGAGGATTAGAATCGGATTTACGGATGAATTTACAGAAACGCCGAATAATCGATACTTTCGCATAAGTTTCAATGGTAAGAGAAACGATGAATCAAAAAATGTTCTCGATCCGCCCGCAGCAGTCAGAGACGACTTATCGGTTGGGTTACTGAATCGATGAGTCGGTGAGTGGGCGGATACAGGAATGTACTTCTCTCTCTCTCATTCCATTTAAACACATTTGTTAGAAAAGGATAGGAAAGGAGGGCATCACCTGACTTTAGAGTCCCTATCTTCGTCCTTTTCTAATGCACACGATTAAATGATGGAAGGAGAGAGAGAAAGACAAATCCCTGTATCCGCGTATGGAGTGGGTCTCCCGGTCTCACTCACTAGAACCTGGCCGGAAGTGATTTTGTGACCATGTTCTTTTTCCCGAGTCCTGCTGGTCAGTTTAGGTTCCTTTTGGATGGATAAATATTTGGGCAGCGTTTAGCTACGGACTGATCACTGATCAGTGACCATTGGTCGTTTGATCTGGAGACCGCAGATGGTGTGGTGATGTAATCATTGTAGACTGATGCACTGATGGAGTAGAGCGATGTATCGTATCGATTCTCATCCGAGGACCTTTGGTTCCAAACAAACTCTGATTTAATGTAATTTTCTCAAAAGCGCATTTTTGAACGTAAAGAAACTAGAGCCGCTTTACTGGCAACTCATGGCTAATTAACATGTGCAAAAAGGTGATGTCGTCAAAACCCAACTTGTGGTCCTCGCTATCGATTCAGCTTGGCAAATGGAGTCGATCGCTCTCAAGGGTTTTCATAGCTTTTGAAACTTGGGTCGCTTTACTGACAACTCATGGCTAATTAACATGTGCAAAAAAGTGATGTCTCGAAAACCCAGCTTGAGACCCCTCTATCGATTCAGCTTGGCAAATGGAGTCGATCGCTGTCAAAGGTTTTCATAGCTTTTGGAACTAAGGCCTAAAGTTTGAGCTTCAGCCTGAGTCCATGGCTCGCAGTTATAGGAGATGCAGATTGCTAGGGGGGCGAGCGGTGCCTCGCGACCCCCCTATCCGATCCCGCTTGCTCTAGACGCCTAATTTTCCGAGATTAAGGTGATTCTATGGCAAACTCCCGAAAATTTTAATCCGATAGATGGCGTTACTTGTCGCTGGCTCCGAAAATAGCCGTTTTTAGACGGTTTTCGGCTGATTTCTCTAAACAGACGAATAAGAGACGAAAAATCGGAATGTCAGCACCTGCTTAATTTTTTGCTTGATTTTTTGAGCCATAAACGGGCCAAATTGGTTCTAAAATAAAGGCAAAAGTATGCAAAGAAAAAATCATGAGTAATTTGGAGTTGTATCAGTAAAGATTACAGGTGAAACAGAAACCTGTAATCTTTACTGATACAACTCCAAATTACACGTGATTTTTTCTTTGCATACTTTCGCCTTTATTTTAGATCCAATTTGGCCCGTTTATGGCTCAAAAAATCAAGCAAAAATTAAGCAGGTGCTGACATTCCGATTTTTCGTCTCTTATTCGTGTGTTCAGAGAAAACAGCCGAAAACCGTCAAAAAACGGCTCTTTTCGGAGCCAGCGACAAGTGACGTCATCTATCGGATTAAAATTTTCGGGAGTTTGCCATAGAATCACCTTAAGGCCGCGCAGTCCGTACGTGTGTCTTCAGCGTCAGTTTGATTGTAAATATTAGGGCCTCTACCGGGATTTCAACCCGGGACCTTTTGATCCAGAGTCAGGAGCCCTGACTACTAGACCAACCCTTCCATTTTGTCTATTGAAACATATGTAGAAGGTCGAACTGGAGAATTTGCAGACTTCGATCTTTTGCATGGGTTTAAATTGACAGAATGCGACGTTGTGAGACTGCAGGCTACGCCACGCCATCGCCATGCCGCCGGCCCAATATTTAATTAGGATAGTTCCTATGCTCACTCTCTCCCCTCTCACTCTCTCACTCATACTCTCTCTGTCTCGCTTCGAAAAAGCAGATATTATATACACGTTTCATTTAAGCCCCGACGCACGACTTTATAAATCCGTAGTAAAAAAATTCATTCATAAATCATAGTGATAATACTAGAAAAAACATCCAATGCGGAGTATGAGAATATTTCCATTCATATCCTTCCCCCTTCCTCTCTCGAGCTCTTTCATTCACGTGCGTGTATATTTACGCAGAGTGTCGTAATATCAAGGGGTGGGTGACGTGTCAGCCGCGTGAGATCGGGAGGGGGTCCGAAAACTTGTCTGCATAATTTGACTCGATGTAATCCGATGTTAATAATTTGCCCTCTGCGCGATAAATGCATTATTTTCATAATTACATCATGAAAATGCAACGCTCGCTTGAAACGTAATTGAATTTATATTGATGGATATTCGGAAAATGTAAATCTCCGATAAAGTAATAATTACTTCTCATTCTCTTCGGGGCGTCTCGGTTCCTCGACTCGTGACGGTTTATAGTCATCTTTGGCGGTTTCTTCCTTTACCTTAATGGTAGACTTGTTCACTGTGCAGTTTTCATGGCCATCGTCGCCATTTTTCCATTTTGATATCGATATCGATAATTGTCCAATTTTTACCAGATAGCCGGCGATGCTCTTCTTTAAATGCCAGCTTCGAGAGGGCGGCTCTTATTACTGTTTTTGAAGGGAAAAAAGTTAAAATTTTCATGTATTGAAAATGAAACATTTAAATGAATGAAATACACGGCATTCTAAAATTTGACCACTATTCCAAGTATCTTCTGAATTATTGTGTTAAAAGTGTTGTGCAAGAGCATATTACAATGAGCCCTATTATAAGCAAGATGACCCTGCTATAGCTAATGCCGCGAGAATAAAGAGAGTAAATTAAGTTTATATACAGTCATACCCAAGTAGCAAAAATAGACCGAAAACGTAAGGTTTTACGCAAGTTTTCTTGGGGGAATAACTTACGTAAAACGGTTCAAATTGGAATTGCAGGTTAGGTTAGGTTAGGTTCTAATTCTAATTCTAATTGTGGTTCTAATTCTAATTCTGGTTCTAATTCTAATTCTGGTTCTAATTCTAATTCTAATTGTGGTTCTAATTCTAATTCTGGTTCTAATTCTAATTATCTTTTTTACGTAAACGGAACTTTTACGGAAGGTTTTCCTGCAGCAAACAGAACGTAATATCCCCAATTACATACTTTTTAACTGGTTGGGTTGGGGAAAAAACCAAAGGCACCAATGTTCTCAGCTCATCAAGTACTGTCATTTCCTTTATAAAAATCACACAATTGTAGACCCTTGCTACCGCCCCATTGCAGATTTCTTTATGATGCAGCAAACTTAACCCTTTCAGTACCACCCCCGAGTAAACTCGTTTCTACAATTTTAGGTCTACCTCGCAATATTTCAGTTTTGTATTCACAGCAGTTGAGACTCCAAACTGTTAAAATTTAAAAAATGATGATTATTACAGCGCCTTCAATCCATGGCGTAGGCAAAATCAGCACCGCTGAGTAGGAATATTTATCTACCCACTTAATTTGACCGAATTAGTTTTGATTTGTCTTCGTAATACGGTAGTTAAAGGGTTAATTTTATTTTTTGTTCTTTATTTCCAGGATTCGGTTGAACTTGATGAAGCTGACTTCTACCAATTGGCTACCAAAAGCCCTTTTTTCATAGACAAAACAGAACTAGTGAGCCACTTCCTGAACGACAGAGCCATGGTCAGCCTGATAACCAGACCAGCCAAGTTCGGGAAAACCGTTAACTTATCCATGCTCCATCACTTCCTTCTCTTCAAAATCGGCGAGTCGCTCAAAGTCAACGTTTTCGAAAACTTAAACATCGGCAAACACAAAGAGCTCTGTAAAACCCACCAAGGGAAATACGCTGTCATGCGCTTCGATTTCGGAGCTGTGACCGGCACATCTGACAAAACTATAATCAATGGTGTGAAAATCGCGATTCTAGAAGAACTTTACTATCACAAACGGATTATCACAGAACACTTTCCACAAAAATTACCTCTGCTCGTCGAGAAGTTGCAAAAGACGCAAAATGCAAACACGAATTTGTTTCACTATAGTCACGCGGTCGTAGGACTCATGGAAATTTATCAAACTTTAGGTTTCCCTCCCGTTGTTTTATTGGACGAATACGATAAACCATGTCAACTAGGATATTCGATAGGTGCCTTCGATAAAATCTCGATTCAGATCGAGAATTTTTTCGAGACTGTGTTCAAATCGCAATATCTCTCTCGAGCAGTGATAGTAGGAACTATTTTTTTAGGTCGAGAAAGTATTTTCGCGTCGTGGAATAACATGATTGTTTTCTCTGTGCTTCATGAGGATATTTATTCGTCTTCGTTTGGTTTCACCCCCGAGGAAGTAAACACTTTAGTTCAGAAAAGCGGGACGAATATTAAAATGAAGGAAATTGACGAGTGGTACAAAGGGTATCACTTTGGAAAGCATGTAGTTTGAAGCCCGTGGTCGATTGTAAATTGCCTCCAGTCCAAAGCCGCCGGTTTGTACTGGACGAAAGTCGGAGAAGGAACTATTTTCATAGAGGAATTAATACGCTCAGCTGGGAAAGTCGTTAAACCTCAATTTGATGCGTTATTAAAAAATAAATCAATCACGAAGCGCGTGACAAAACGATTTTCGTATCCTAATTTGAAAACAATTGATGAGTCTTTCTGGACTTATCTTGTGCATTCTGGGTATTTGGATGCGAAAGTAGTTGGGAAGGACATTGGAAACGAGGAATATGAACTAAGAGTTTCGAATAAGGAAATTAGAGAACTTCTTCAAGGATTGGTAGACAAAATTTTTGTACGGAAGTGAATGTAAACGGAGGCTTCGCGTGCAATGTTGCCGAATAGCAAAAAGTAACCAATTTTCGCAGTACCGTCTCCATACATACCTGGCTGCTTCTTTTGAGGTTAGGGTCGTCTTGGTATACGTGCGCTTATGGAGAATATAAAATATTGGTGAAATGCAAAATCGTAACTTATCCTCTCTAAATACGATTTCCAACTTTTTTGCTGCTTTGAGGAAGTAACTAAGCCCAAAACTTTCAGTACTAACGTACTTTTCCAATTTTGGTTCAACTTCAAAAAACCAACCAAATAATCGATAACACCATAAGCATTCCATAAGCTAGCTTGCATAAACCAAGACGAACCCTAACCCCACTTTTTCTAAAGAAGCAGCCTGGTGTGTATATAGAGATGGTATTGGTTTTAGGCCAAAATTGATTAACAAACAAAAAAAGTACAAATCCGACGATCTTCGGCTTTCGAGAGGATACTCCAGAGAGATTTTCAGAAATTCCTAAACTGATTCACTCAAAACTAAAGCCGGGATATTGGAAATAAGAAAGTTGTCTTAAGCCCCAATGTTTACGAGAGAGACGGGTGGATATAGTCTCACTCGCACGCACTAATCTTAGGGCAAAACTACCCTCCAATATTACGGCGTTATCTATCAACCACGTTTTTTCATTTTATGATCAAAAATTCACGAGAAAATTGCACAAAGACCGGCAAGCTTATATGTACGGCACTTTTTTTTTCCCCCCCCGATAAAAAATGTCAATAATCCGATTATCCCCCAAAATTTACTAAACACCATCCATCGGATTGAAAGCGGGAAAATATTTTGCCTGAAATCACCTTAAATGTAGAAGCAAAAATACATGTTTAGCGCTTTGGATGCTGAAACGAACAAACTACATAGAAAATTAATAGCAGTTATTTTGTTTCTGCATGCGAGTAGAAATCTGCTTACAATCTCATTTCATCATGTTCACAGGGCACTTGAAAAAGTATGTTCCTCCTGCTATTTTTTGAACAGTTTCAACATGAAAAGAAAACGAAAAAAAAAAATTGTTGGCAATATTTGATCTGCAATTAGAACAGACAGATGCGATACAAAACAGAGATCACTTGTTTTTAAATATCTTGGTGATACTGAGGAGTGAGATTAGGTAAAATATCATCGGATCTGCAACGACCTTTACTTGTTTCATTTGTGTTTGTATTTTGTTTGTTATTTTATAAACTTACGTTCTTAGCATACACTTTTTTATTTAAAAAAAAAAAAAAAAAAAAAAAAAAAAAAAAAAAAAAACTGTTTCATCATCACCCTACCTCTACTTCCCCTCTCTTTCTTCCCCTCTCTCTCCCTCTCACTCTCTCTCTCTCTCTCTCACTCTCTCTCTCTCTCTCCCTCTTTTTCTCTTTCTCTCTCTCGTCCCGTCTCTCTCCCTCTTTTGCGCGCACGTAGAGGCACTGACGTTAAATATAATGGGTACTTAACCACCCTCCAACTGCTGAAATATTAGATTGTTATCTCATTGGAGGGTAGCGCTCGCTATCCGCCATTGTTCGCGATGACGAGGGGAATAGGGGTTCGGGGGTTGTATCTTAATCGTTCCCTCCTCCCTCCTCGCTTTCATCCCCCTCTTCCTCCTCCTCCCCCGTCATCCCCTCTAAAAATCCCCCCTCCGGCGGCGTCGGCGCTCAAATTGAATTTGTTCTGTTCAATTATAATTTCCCCGGATCGCGTTATCACTGTCACTGCTCCGGCGGCGTCCTCCCGCCCTTGTTGCCAAATTTACGGTTTAAATCGTTATTTGCGCATCGGTGGCTGAATGTTTACTACCGCGGACTGCGGTGACTTGTGTAATGTGGCAACAACGGATTGTTTGCATTTGAGCGAATGTAAAAAAAAAAATCGATTTTACCAGTGGCGTAGCGTGCAATTTGGCAACGTTGCGATTTCTCCATTTAAACGCATGAAAAAGGATCGAAGTTCTGGGTGTTCGGTGAACACCTTTGAATCCCGCACCTTCTACATGGGTTTAAATGGATACAACGCAAGGTTGCCAAATTGCACGCTACGTCACTGTATCTTACACCCTGGTTAGCCGAGGTAGGCCAACGAAGTATATCCCTTTGTATCACGATTTCTCAAAAATTAACACAATTTTGAAAATAAAGTGATTTTCCAAGTTCTTAAGGCCTAAATATTACCTCCAATTTCTTTCAGAATTTACCCAGCTCTCCTTCATAGAGAAACAACGTGGTTTTGACGCACTGTAACCACTATGACACACGCACTTTCTTGGTTTCCATTAATGTGTTTTTTTGTTTGTTTTTGTTTGTTTTTTTTTTTTTTGTATTCATATTTCCCCTCACAGGTGGAGGAGTCAACCAGAGAAGTAAACAACAAAATGAGGTTAGAAAATCAGGTTTGCAAGGGACCATAGACCAAATGCATTTTTTTTACATTGGTACACCCTTTCCTGAATCATATTTTGTGGTTACGTAATGCATTGGATAATGGAAATCATTGTAGAGAAAACATTTGCCCCCGTATCCAATTCAACCCCAACTACATTATTTTTACGAAGCTCAAGGCATTTGGTTTTTGAAAAATCTAATCCAATATTTTTTTTTTTTTTTTTTTTTTTTTTTTTTTTTAAATGTGCTTTTTCTTTTCCAGCCATTCCTTACCATGTTTAGCACGTGTAAAACAACGAGTAAAAAAATAGGAAGATGAGAATTTTTTCCCGAAAAACTGTCCAAATATATATTTTTTTTTCTATTTTTCCCATATATTTGTCCACCTGGTGAATTGAAAAATCCATTTTTAGTTGAAAAAAAAAAAAAAAATCATGCAGTGAAGGGTTCAGTCTTTAGTTCTTTCCTGTTATTTGTTTACTTTTTATGGACAGTAAACTTCGAATTATCCGAACTCCGGGTTATCTGAACTCGTTTGTCGATGTAAACGACTCACTTTCACTCGCCGGTCACAAAGGAATGCCCTCACTCAGAAAGCCCTTTCGTTTTTCATTAATCCCAATTTGTACCCAATTTGAACCCAATTCTATTGTACATACCCAATACCCTGATTGTCACCCTAGTCCGTTGACTTCTTTCTATCATTAAGGAGTGGTTTGTTAGTCAGTCTGATTCCGGTCTCAGTTTTGAGTACGTCGCTCGTACATTTTTCGTTTCGTTTTTTCTTACGTTTCTAGTGCGCGTTACGACCGTTACGTTTTAATTTTTGGAGGGTAATTTTTAAATATTGTGAAGGCCAAAGAGAAACAAAAAGTTGGTGAACAAAACAAAAGGACAGTGATAGTGAACGAGGGAACTTGGTCGTAAAACGTAAGTATCAAATGTAATTATCAAGCACGAAGTTTTAAGTATAAAATTAAAGTAGTTTGCAGTATTTCAATAAAATTGACTTTTCAGTCATTTCACGAAAAGTAGTAACTATGAGAAACAGACTCCGGACTATCCGAACAGTCCGAACGCCGCATTAGTTCGGATAATTCAAGGTTTAATGTATTTATTTATTTTTATTTTCTTTTATTTTTTTTCTTCTCCTCTTAATCTAAATCCAATCTAAATATTTAATGTGAAAACAATCATACTATTTCATTGTTATACAGGGTGTTGAAAAACTGTTCCCGAATATTTCAGGGGCGGATTTTACAGGTCAAAATAAGACTTTTTTTCCTATCAACATGTGTCCGGAAATGCCCCCCTTTTGAGCAACAGCCCACCAAAGTTTTGAAAAATTTACGGTTTTTTTGGAAAAGCGACTACTATTATGAATCAAATGTCCTAAAAATTGGTGTTTCAGGGTAATTTTATGTGTAAAATCCATTAACGATCTCGAGGATTTCAGAAATTGAGTCTGACTGTACTTTTCACGCAATTTTGTACCTTTAACGGCACGAATTTTATGTTACGAATTAAAAATTTGAAGAATAATTTTCGAAATCTGATGCGAAAAACCTGCAGAAAGATTTTTGGTCCTCTTTGTTTCCTTCGATACGATGCGTTTTAAGCGAGATAATCGATGCACAGTGTGTGAAAGTCCGCGCTGTTACCATGAAAAGCGGCAGTGAGTATGCAACCCGGCTCGCTCTCCGCTGCTTCTTCCGGCCCCGACCAGCCGCTATGGTAAAAGCGCTGACTTTTCCACACTGTGCAGTAATTATCTCCCTTAAAACGCGTCGTATCGAAAGAAAACAAAGAGGACCAAAAATCTTTCTGAAGGTTTTTCGCATCTGATTTCGAAAATTATTCTTCAAATTTTTAATCCGTAACACAAAATTCGTGCCGTTAAAGGTACACAATTGTGTGAAAAGTACAGTCGGACTCAATTTCTGAATTTCTCGAGGTCATCAATGGATTTCACACATCAAATTATCCTGAGACACCAATTTTTAAGACATTTGGTTCATGATAGTGGTCATTATTCCAAAAAAACCGTCACTTTTTTAAAACTTTGGTGGGCTATACCTCAAAAGGGGGGCATTTCTGGACACATGTTGATAGGGGGAAAAAAAGTCTTATTTTGACCTTTAAAATCCGCCCTTGAAATATTCGGGAACAGTTTTTCAACACCCTGTACAACATGTCACTTGTGAATGTCAATATCATATTTCTGAAGTACAGAACGATATCTAATAAACCTTAAAAAAAAAGAAGAAAACAGAAAAAATACAATTTCTGTTTTAAGGTTAAAAAACAGGAATCAAACAAACTAGAGTCAGATCACCAATAGGCTGCCTCACTTCGGGATAGGACTGAAAACATGTATCAGCCTCTCTATTTGGTGCACCTCGTCGCGTCTGACATTAAATTCATTCCCGAAAGATACATTTCAAAGAGATCCCGCGGGAAGCGTTTGGCAACCTCGAGTCAACATCCACAAATTCATCCCCTTTTTTGCGCCTCTCACCCCTACCCCTCTCTCACTCCCACCCCTCCCCCCCCACCCTTCATTCCGCCCAGAAATCGCGATCGCTATCTTATGTCTTTTCGTCATTAATAATTCTATTCATTATACGGGGGCACTTTGATGTCAATTGAGGAGAAACTCTGATTACAGGCAATAATCACTCTCTGGGCGATTACGGCCGACGATATGATATTCCTCCTCTCCCCCGCGATTCCCATATCCGCGTTGCCATCTCAGTTTGGCCATTTCTATAAAGCGGAAGTGAATCTTATCCCCCCCCCCCCCTGCTTCGTCTCTGAGGGGAGAAATTCATCTCCGATAAAAGTCACCCTTCGCGGGTCGGCGGCGGGCACGTGGTGGACCCTCGCCCTGAAAACAATGCTCGTCTAATAGGATGACTCGATCGAGAACAACAACGACAGAAAGAGAACCTGTGAAACGTTAGATGTGCTCGTTCCTTGGAGATCGGTAGTATGATTGAATTAAGAACTTCCGGGAAAAGCACACTCCATGTTTCGTGGTCACTCTGAAGCAGAACAAAACCTCGCAGGAAAACATGAGAAACATCAGGTGAGTTCTTCCATAGAAATTAACATTCAGGTTTAACGGTGTTATTATTGGTAAGAACACACCCCAATGTTTTGTGGTACCTCTTTGAAGCAGAGTCAGATGGAGGCGAGACCTTAGGAAAACAGAAAAATACCAGGTGATCTCTCCCCTAGATTTTACCATTACGATTTAACGACTTTGTTCTTCGGACGAGCACACTTCATGTTTTATGAAAGTCCTCTGGCCTCAATTTGAAAACGTACGATTGTTCTTTTGGGTAGTAGACAGTGAAATCGAGTCGGTGAGCTTTGGCAGGTGAAAGGGCACCGATTAGAATAATTAGCAGGCAGGTATTTAAGTCGTGCTCTCGTCCCTTTGTTATAATCAATCAAACGTAGAAAATATGAGTTAATTAGAATTGTTGGATTTCGGATTGCACGTGCGAATGAATCTTTTGCAGTTTTTCTTATTGATCTCAGGAGATAAAATCAGATGTCTGTAATTTCCACCAAGGCTGTTGCAAGATTTCATTGCACAAACAAACAATTAAAAAATTCTCTGAAATAGGGCTGTTGCAAATTTTTGCTGTAAGCGATTTAATAATCGATTCTGGTGTAAAAACCAAAAATAAAGATGGCAGCACTAAAAACTTCCAAAATCCACCCCTAGACTCAATGAACCTTTTTATTTGCGCGAACGTAAAATACTTCGATCTGTAATCTTTTCTCAGGCGATGGAGTCTCCTTCTCCGTCACTGACATTTAAAAAAAAAAAAAAAAAAAAAAAAAAAAAAAAAATGAGTGGATGGTAGAGCTCGTTTCAGAAGTGTAGGCGGACCTAAATCATAATCTTTGGCGAATTTTCAAATTTAATTCCTTTAAAATAAAACCAAACTTGCTTCTGACTTTGTTCTTTTGCGTTTATAGTATTTCTCGTTGAAAAGTGAACATTCAATTTCATGTTCATTAATTTTCATCGAGTAATATCAGAAATAATGTTGAAAAATTCCAAAGATTATCGGTCTAGGTCCGCCTACACTTCTGAAACTACCTCTATGCAGGCGATGATTGAGAAAATATTTCAAGTCCGCGGTTTTCCGTGCACTGTAGTAGTACCTATGCTGAACTATGTATGCAGTAGTATGCTTTGGTCAATCAACTGCGAATGAATCATCGGTGAATTTACAAATGTCATCAAAAGCGTCGATAACCGATCAGATCGAGTCAGAAAACGCAATCTGGCGGGCAACCGTATTAACACTCATTTCAGACGCAACAGTTTAGTTTGGGCATTACACATTACTAATGGCGGCTCGTGCAGCGTGCTATATTTGGCAATCATGCCTTTCCGCCATTTGAATCTGAATGAAAGTATCGATTTCTCAGATCGATTATTTTACTCAGGTTTAAATGGAGGGTATTTGTTGTGGCCGCATTGCACGACATTAAGGAGGGTCTGAGAGTGTCCCCCCCCCAGAATAATTTTGATGTGAGGAAGAGTTAGTGGCGTCTTTCCTTCAGCTCATTTTCAAAGTAAACAAAGCAGGAGCTCTGCATTCGATCGCCGTAATCCTTCCATTTAATCCTATGCGAATATATCGATCTATGTCAATCGATCATTTCTCACACAATCAAACGAAGGGGACAAAGTAAATCGATACATCTCGATTCACGACTCTCCGTCGAAGATGAAGCACCGCAACGCATTTTCCCCTCGACTGTGAGAGAGCGTCCAGTCGCAGGAGCAGTTTGACCATTTAAGGAAGAAGGACGACGCTTAAATAAGATAAGTCAATCAAGCCAAATCGGAAGGAGGAGTGGGCGTGCAAGTGGATTAGTAAGAGCGATCTTTCATCTCACTTGTCCCTCTGTTGAATCAAGGAGGTTAGACGAGGACGGAGGTACGCCGATGAGACCGCCTCATTTCATCCTTTTCCAACTTATGTAAATCCATGGGATAAACGAGAGGGATGAGAGATGGGTGCGTGCGTGCGTGCGCCACTGGAACAAAAACAAACCTCGGATCATTATAATGACGCGCGGAGGAAGGATCGATTTGACTGGCGGATCCTTGTATCTCTCTCTCTCTCCCTCTCTCTCTCCCTCTCTCCCTCTCTCTCCCTCTCTCCCTCTCCCTCTCCTCCTCGTTCTCCCTCTCGCGCTCTCTCTCTCCCTCTCGCGCTCTCTCTCTCTCTCCCTCTCTCTCCATCTCTCCCTCTCTCTCTATCTCTCTCTTTCTGTGCTCTTTAAAATGCTTATGTGTAGTGAGAAAAGATATAGGGATGGAGGAAGGGGAGAAAGAGTCACGTGACTGCCACTATCATCTGTCCTTCTCGATCCCACGCGTTTCTAGCGGGCGATGAGAGAGAAGGAATGACTCGCGGGATCCGCCGATGATGGATTTGACTGATGCTGATGCTAATAGATGCCTATAAATGAGCTCAGAAGCGCGCTCTTTGGCTTCACCTCCTTAGTCTCTCCTTTGCGCGAACAATACAACCGTTTCTTTCCCTCTATCTACAAGCGAGCCCATGGGTAGCGCGCAGCTCTCGGGCGGACCAAGCGATGAAGAGGGCGAACAATAGTTTCTTACCACGATATTTTCTTTAAAAATCCGCGATACAATTGAAAAAAAAAGAAGAGGAAGATAAAAATCCCCCCGCGCGCAGCTCGGATTTTGTGCGCATGTGCAATGCATGGACACTATAGCGCCGCCACGCCACGCCACGCCGCCGTCGCGTTAGGTTGAATGGAGTGACTGAAGAGTGCGCCACGACTCCGCGCACAGTGGCATGGAAAGTAAATAGTAGGACAGTTCATACTTTATATTATGCACCAGTGGCGAAGCGTGCGATTTGGCAACTTCCCTTATCCCCTATTTAAACACATTAGAAAGGTCGAAATGCCTGGTCATCGCCGATGACTGAAGCGTTCGACTTTTTTAGTGACTTTAAATGAAGAACATACATTGTTGCCAAATGTCACGCCTCGCCACTGCATGTTATGCACAGTCAACGAGCTATACCGCAGTAGAGGGCAGGGATGCGAACCGGAACTGGATCCCGATAACCGGGAGAACCCTTCTTTTTGACGGAACCGGAACCAGAACCGAAACCTGAATCTTCGGTTATGGTCGAAACTGGAACCCGAATCGGAACCCGAATTTAAAGTCTGAAACTCGATTCTTTTTGAGCTCTTATGTTCACCGTGATCCAAAATTGCCGTTCTGCATGATTTGATTTTCATTTTTCCTAAACCTTACTTTTTCAGAAAGAATTTTGGAAACAAGCTTGGGATACATTTTGAGGTAAGTATGTTTGCCTGAACTTTATCTTCAAATTGCAAGAATCGAAACTTTTCTCATATTACTTTCATGCGAAATGATATAAAACAATAAACCATATTCACTTCAAAAGCCCTAAAGTTTTTTTCCTGCTTAAAAGCAGTATACTGGGGAAAACTAAAGAAAAAAAAGGAGAAGGGAATCAGAACCAGGATCTAGAACCGGGTTCCGCCGATTTTTTTTTTTTTTCTTTTTAAACCTGAAATAAAAAAATTGTAACGAATCCAATTAATATTGAGTATAAATTAAGGTGTAAGAGTTTCGGATCGGCTATCTGGACACAGAATTTCAATTCAATTATTCAGAAGAAGAAAAAATTGCTTTTTTCTGTCTCGTGTCAATTTCTTTAGCGCGCAAATCCTTCCAAAAGAAACAGTCTTATCGATATCGCGACATTTGATATTGGTTTTATGAAAGTTTAAGTGTTTCAGAAAGGCTATCTAGGCTCAGGATTTGAATACAACAATCAAAGTGAGTGGTAGGAGAGAGAGAGAGAGAGAGAGAGAGAGAGAGAGAGAGAGAGAGAGAGAGAGAGAGAGAGGGAAAGAGAGAGAGAGAGAGAGAGAAAGAGAGAGAAAGAGAGAGAGAGAAG
>VMOF01000379.1:57768064-57778064 GCA_011764245.1 Trialeurodes vaporariorum
GCACTGCGCCTGCGCGCCATTCTCGCTCCATCTCGAGCTATAAGAGACGAAAGATACATCTCCATTAGAAGCGGCGTGGCGCTCCTCGGCTCGGCGGGCGCGTCTATCCCATGTTTACCGTATACCCGAGCAATGAGCAAGGAGCAGCGGGCAACGAGCAATGGGTGTCTTCGGTTCTCTTCGACTGCACTGATCTTTGCAATTCGCGCGAAAAGAGAGAGGGAAGAGAGAGAGAGAGAGAGAGAGAGAGAGAGAGAGAGAGAGAGAGAGGGGGGGGGAGAGAGAGACAGAGAGAGGGGGGAGAGGGAGAGAGAGAGAGAGAGAGTGAGGGGAGAGAGGGGGGAGAGAGGGAGAGAGGGAGAGATGGGGAGAGAGAGGGAGAGAGGGAGGGAGAGGGAGAGAGAAGAGGGGGGCGATGAATCGTCCTCAGAGCCACTTGACGCACAGCGAGTGAGACTGAGGGTTTCAAACTAATAAGTTTTATTGTGATTCCATGAGGCGAAAATTTTCCAGATTTCAATCCGATGGGTAGCGCCACGCGGGAAAAAAAAGACTGGTAGAATTCACCATCTACACTGCTGATTTTGGAGTTTGCAAGTATGGTAAATGCAACGTACCTTGTGGTGAAAATGTACCAACAGGTTATCTTAATTGATAAATGATATGATAAATGATTTATTTTCAGTCTTTAGACTAAAGCCAATAACAAACAATTTTTTTAAATTACTCAAGTTACACGTAAACTATACTAGACAAATTAAATAAACCAACGTAAAATTAACATAAATATTAAAGACTGAAAAATCGGTACCTCCATAGCTGCATAGGCGAGCCTGATTTTGGAGGTTACCTTCAATAAAGAAAATTAAATAATAGAAACTACGCGAGAGAGTTTAGTGAGGGGATTTTTTTTTTCCTTTTTTTTTTTAAAAAAATCAATCATATTCTAATTATAATTATAATTTGGGCAGTTTGCCCCAATGCACCGAAAAATAGCTCTTTTCCACAAAATTTACCACAAGGTACGTTTCATTTACCATATGATGATTAAATTTACCAAACTTGATAACAGACTCCAAAATCAGCTATGTTGATTGTAGATGGTGAATTTACCGGTTTTTTTTCCGTCCACAAGTCGCTTTTGGGAAAATTCGTGTTTTTTGGCATTTTAACCCTTTGAGGGGCAGTGGCTAGTGCCACTAGCCACCTTTTATTTATTTTTTCCTGAGCTTATGAGACGGTGGCTATTGTAACTAGCCACTTTTTTGGTTGGTAAGATGTTCTAAAATGGGGAAAAAATATTTTCCACATGGTAGCACAGCGGTAAGCATTATTTTTAGACCAGGTAAATGTTGACATTTTGAGATTTTCCCTCCAAGACAGACCGGCTCCCGCAAATGTAGTAATATTTTTTTTTTCTGGAAGGTTTAGGCAAATTTTTGAGGCAGATTATGAATTTTGAAAGTATTTTGAACATTTTGAAGTACTAGTGAGTAAAATTTGCTGATTTTGTAATATAATTACAAGCGTTAGAATAAGGTGGCTAGTACCACCCTGAAGGGGTCAAACAGTGATGCATTGTCTATTTCCAAGTTTTTCGCCTTTTAGAAGGAATTTTAGGGCTCAGATAAGACGTTCAGAGGCTTATTATAACTTGAACTACTTATTCACATTCTAAATTCTTGCATTCAGCCAATAATAGGCCTCGGAGATTCATTGAAGCAACATCGTCGTTTACAGCATTGGTTACAGCGTTTTGCCGTTTTACAGCATATTTTGGATTTTTTTCGGTACTTTCATAAAGAATGTAATGTTTTTATTCTATTTATATTATCTTTATAGACTAGAAAACAACTTGAAAAAAGAAAAAAGTCACATCTTCTGTTGCAACATAGCCAATAATCACTTTTTAGCTCAGCTCGAAGCAAAAATGTTGCTCTGCCACACACTAAATTCGAATTAACTTCAAAAGTTACAATTTTTTGGGGTAAACTTTACGGGCAATTTTGTTCTCTATAGTGTAAATAACAATTTTATGATTTTTTGAGATTTTTTGGTGCTCCTCAAGGTGTCTAAAAAGTTAATTTTAGTCGATCATAGGTCAAAAAGTGCCATTTACGCGTTATTTTTAAGACTAAACCATGCTCAAATAAGTTTCCTGACTGTTATTACAATTTTTTCTCATTAATAATTGTTTGTTTGATTGATTCTGACTTATAGTTGTCATTGTTTGGCCCTTTAAAATTAATTTAAACCTGATTTTCGAAAAAATATGGTAACAAAATTTTCTAGCCCTTTGTGGGGCAGTGGATAGTTACACTAGCCACCTGTTTTCTCCTATACTAGTGTATGGAATTGTATGAAAAATTTTTTGGGGTCTATTTTTACCCTAAGGAACCTAGAAATGCAAAAAAATTTGGAAAAAAATTATTTTCCTTAATTTGCCCCTCAAAGGGTTAAATTGGAGAGACGCAGAATCCAAGAATGTCAGCAGCATTTGCGTCATTTTTTTATTACTGTTTTTTTTTTTTTTTTTTTTTTTTTTTTTTTTTGAGCCAAACACAATTGAAATTAGTTCAGAATGAAAGCCGTAATGTTATGGAATTCATTTCGCCATAAGTTGAGTGTAAGCGCGAGTGATGATATGTCTATACGCCTCACTTTCTCTCATTGAGTCTTTCGTGAATTTTTGTATTTCATAAATCCCGGCTTTATTTTTTTAGTGCGTCATACAGCTTGAAACCGTCCGGACGTTTTCCCTAAATGTGCTCGCAGGCTCTGACGTTCCTCAAATTTGTACTTTTATAACGTTAATCAGTGGCGTCGCGTGCAATTTGGCAACAATGTATTCTATCCATTTAAACTCATGTAAAATATCGAATTCAGGGGTTGCACAGTGCACAAGGAAAATTCGATATATTGAATGAGTTTAAATGGAGCAGTTGCATTGTTGCCAGATGGCACGCGACGCCACTGACGTTAATTCATCAATTTTAGCCGAAAACTGTTGACTTTTTGAGCAGTGCGACGTGGTGTCTACGTTTTTGAACTTATCGACCCTGGAATTATGGAATCATCTTATAAACAAGTCGTGTAATGAAACAAATACCACAACATTGCGTGGGTGACTTAACAGACGATTCAACAAAATAAGGAGTGAATTAACGGTACTAGTGAGGGGAGGAAATAATCATCTGAAAAAAATGAAGAAGAAAAAGAAAAATCATGGAGAAGAAGAACAAGACTCATAGGAGGATATGTCCCAAGACACCGCTCGGAAAAGTAAACTTAGCAATAGAAGGGTGTGTAGAAGACAAAAACTGCAGGGAGGGGGGACGGGACAGATATTAGAGTGTATAAAGCAAGTAATTCACGATGTAGGCGGTCAGAGATACGTTCTTAAACAATAACTTGCTCAGGATAGGAACCAGTGGCGGCTCGTGCTACTTGGCAACAATGTCTTCACTCCATTTGAATATATGTCTAACAATCGATTGCTGGTGAAGCGCTGCTTCACTTTCTTATCGATTGTTTTACATGCACTCAAATGTAGTGAAGACATTGTTGCCAAGTAGCACGAGCCGCCACCGATAGGAATCGATGATGAAGTGTGAGAAACCAGTCGAGTCAATAGACTCATAGCTCGATAAAAGAAGTCCAGCGATATATCGTATCGATCGTCGTTCGGAGACCTATGGTTCAAAACAAACTCCGATTCCATGTAATTTCTTCAAAATCAAATATTTGTACGGAAATTAATTTCGGTTATTTAATAAACCGAGATTAAAGGGACCTTTTTTCGGTTGTGGAATCTACGAATACACCCTCAAAAAAGCTTAATTATGCCTAGTTCCACGACATAAATTGCCAAAATCAACAACGTATGACAGATTAAACGATGCATTTGAAGGTAGGAATAATCAAAAATATATTTTTGCTGTGGAATGAGCAAAGATCTGGCGAGAGTATGGTTGATTCCTTCCTCCAGACATCGCTTAATCTGGACATGGCAACCAATGACTCCTGGGCAAAAAGTTGATGTCTCCAAAACTCCGCTTATGACCCCTCTATCGATTCAGATGGGCAAATGGAATCGATCGCTCTCAAGGGTTTTCATATCTTTTGCAATCCGTCGTTTAGCTCAGGATTAATAGCTTGTAGATTTTTGCAGTTTTAGCCGTGGAACCAGGCATAATTAAGCATTTTTGAAGTTGTAGAATTCATGATCGCTCATTGTTAGTTATGGGGAGGCTGTAAGCAAAAAACAAAAAAAAAAAACAAAAATTAAAATTGTTTACATTTTTTTTTTGTTATATTATCTTTAGCATGTCTCAAGGATCATTTTCAAATATAACAATAGGATATAGAGATTCTCGGGTAGGGACATTTTAGGATATAGTTTCCTTTTTTAAGAAAAAATTCCCACTTTAAACTGTTCTCCTGAAAAGTTGTAATTTTTCGACTTTCGGTACACATATAACTCAAGTTCTTTTGCACCTAGAGAGCTCAAATTTGTTTTACAATGTTTGTCTCTAATAGACAAACAAAGTTATCCACCTTTTTTGCATGGTTATGTGGAGAAAAATTGAAAATTAAACAAAATATGCAAAAAATAACTCGTACTTCTGCACCTAGAGAGCTCAACTTTGTTTTACAATGTTTGTCTCTAATAGACAAACAAAGTTATCCACCTTTTTTTGCATGGTTATGTGGAGAAAAATTGAAAATTAAACAAAATATGCAAAAAATAACTAGTACTTCAAGAGATTTTTTTAAAAAATAAAATTAGTTTCGAAATTTTAATTTTAAGAAAAACTAAAAGTTAGTTAACAGAGTTCAGCTTGTCAAGATGTACGTTTTGAAAAAAAATGGGCTCTCTAGGTGCAAATGGTCTTGAGATATGTGTACCGAAAGTTTGGTAAATTAACATGGTGAAGATAGGGCTTATGCCTCCCCTTATGCCTGGTTCAATGGCGGCTCGTGAAATGCGATATATCGATGTCCTCTGCATTTAAAACTATAGAAAAGTATCAATTTCTCGGGGGTTCAATTGCACCCCCTGACGATCAATACTTTTCTATAGTTTTAAATGGAGTAGCCATCGATATATCGCATCTCACGAGCCGCCACTGGCCTGGTTCCACTGCTAAAACTATCGAAACCAAGAAGACGTTACAGATTAAACTGGCATTTGAAGGTTAGAATCACCTAAATGTTATTGTCATCGCTGTAGAATTAAAGGGCGGGAATTCGGCCGATGTTATATTTCCGTCGCCATAGCCGGTTGTACTGGGTACCCTGGCAACCTCGCTTTAATTCATAGAGGGCGCTCTGGACAATCCAAACAAAAATGCTCATTACACATGGGTTTGGTTTGATAAAGGATTCCGCTCTGTTTTTACCATTTTCAGCGACAACCGCCGCGCTGCGCTGCCTTTGTCTTCAGCGCGGCCAAGTCTGATTCTAATCTGAGATCAGCGCTCTAAGAAATCTGCCGATCGGCTTGGAGACTCGCAATTTCTGATTGAAACCTAACTTATTAGATGAATCTGCTCCCTGATTTCCTGTTCCAGGAAAACAGAGTGCGGAGAACAAAGAGTAAAAAAGGTTTTCTATAACAGAAGGATAAACGCCAAAGATTATTTCAATACCTCCAGACATAACATCTTGGGCGGAACCACGCGCATATGTATAATGAGCATGTTTGTTGAAGATTGTCTAGTCCAGAGCGCCATTAGTGATTTAAATCCATCCAATGACAAAGATATTAACTGACCAGGGTATGCAATATGCAATTCACAATGTATACTTGAACACGTATACTTGAGGTGTGTTGCGTATTGCATATCCTGGCTAGGATATGCAATCCGCCACGCACAAGGTACAATTCAACACGTGTATTAGGTGCATTGTGTGACTGTGTGTTGCGTATCCAGGTCAGGGTATGCAATATGGAATACACGAGGTACAACTGATCACATACATTAGGTTTGTTGCGTATTGCATATCTTGGCCAGGGTATATGCAATACGCCAAGCACAGGGTACCATTCAATACGTGCATTAGGTGCATTGTGTGTTGCGTGTACTGGCCAGGGTAGGCAATATGCAGTTCACAAGGTACCTACAACTGATCACATGCATTAGGTAAGTTGCGTATTGCATATCCTAGCAAGCAGGGTATGAAATACGCCATAAACAAGGTATATATACAATGAGGCTGTTGCACACTTTTGCTATACTGGCGATTTAAGGGTCGCTCCCGAAACAAAACCACCTAAAAATAACGATTGGTAGCGATGGTTTGTACTATGACTTTTAAAAGAAAATATCCTGACGATGTTTTCATTTTTTTATTCGAGAAATTTTACAGTTTTCAGGTATTTCAAAGTCTCACAGTATTGCCTCTTGTGGCACCATGCATCAACAAATTTAAAACGAAGGGAAATAAAAGAAAAATTCATCAAGAACAATTTCCATGAATGAGAGGACTTTCTTTTGAAAGTCATTCCAACCAAATATCGCGCCTATTATTTTACGAACCCTCGCCCTCCTTCTTATAAAACGTCTTCATTTTAAATTCGCTATTAATAACCTCTCTTTACAGGGCCATTCCTTTGATCTTGATATCATTAGGGACGAAAGAATCAGGGGAGGAAAAACCGTTTCCCGTTTTCGAAACTAATTTTCCACCACCCACTCCATCCTCTCGTTTTAATACGTGAATGAAGATGGGGCGGAAGAGATTTCTAACTTTCCGCGAAATTTACTCCTTCAAAAAGCCCTCCAGCATCGGAGAGAGGAAATCTCCATAATTTCCCATTCAAAAGCGAAGGAAGATGAATGTTTTTATTCGAACGATTGATTAATGACTCACCTTGAAGGGACCGAGGAGGGATAGCTAAAGGGGTTACTAATTGAAGGGTTGAATTATCCCTAAACAGCGTCGAGAGCAGGAGCACCGCGCAATCGAATGTATCCGGATGCTCGTCCCTGAGAAAAGCTAAAAGCTAAACAGAGAGAACTTTAAAGTCTTTTCATATTAAATGGCCGCTTTCACCTCTCCAGATTTATCTCGGTCCTTAACCCTCCCCCCTCCCCCCTCTTCCCCTCTCTCTCTCCCTCCCTCTCCCTCTCTCTTCTCCCATCCCCCGAAATCCCCTTGAAACCATCCCCAATTTTCCTCCCACCGCACAGTGGAGTGAAACAATAGGCATGGGCGGATACAAGGCATTGTCTTTCTCTCTCTCCTTCCATTTGAAAACGTGCGTTAGAAAAAGACAGAAGTGGGGGCTATAAAGTCACGTGATGGCCCCCTCTGCTGTCCTTTTCTAGCACATAAGTTCATATGGAGGGAGAGAGAGAAAGGCAATTCTCTGTATCCACCCATGACAATGGGAGGATGTACACAGATGATAAGTCCACATTTTTACGTCCAAAACTTTTAAATCCAAAAAATTAAGTCCAAAGAGAAAACGTCCAAAAGAAGAAAAGGCCAATATTTAAATGTCCAGAGATTATAATTCCATGAAATGAAGTCCAAAAATTTGGAAAGTCTAAGGCGCAAATAAATTTTGCAAGGGATCAGTATGCAAATGTATTGTATTTTTTTCTTTTTTTTTTTTTTCTTTTAATTGAATCATAACATTAGCAACCTTTGGTCAACAAGTTCGACCAACAAGGAGGTTAATCAACAGGTAGGTACTTTTTTTAAAATCACCCGATGGATTTCACAGGAAGATTTATTTTAAGCCCTCTACAGTAGATAAGACTACAAAAACTGTACTGGAATACTACTGTTCATTAAATATGAACTTTTGGACATTTTTTTGGACATGCACTTTTTATTCACGGGCATTGTCAGTGTTGCCAGATTGGGATGAAAAAGCCGTACGTTTTACATTGATTTAAATGGAGACGATACGGATTTTTACCCTCGATGTGGCAACACTGAGTAGCTCATTGGACATTAGAACGTTTGGACGAAAATATAACAGGACAAATAAAATGTTGGATGAAAAAGTTTTATGGACACAAAAGCTGTGGACATATCATCTGGTAACCCGATGGGAGAGGCCGGATATAGCGTCGCAACTTTAACCCTTTAAAGACCAGGTTAGTTCACATGAACGTCACTTTTCCGTGTGTATAGGGAAGGTAGTTAACTGTTCGTACTCGGGGGAGTTGGAATTGCATATACGACGGATCGAAGGCGCCAGACGAAGTCTCACCTTGTTATACTACATCGAGAATCCTGTTTATTCGGAATCCTGATACTGGAACAATGTGAAATCGACTAGAGGAGAAAACCGAGTAAATTCGGGCTTGGTCCATAAAGGGTTAAATGCGCATATCTTTGTTAATATGTAACGTATAAGTTTGAAATTAATTTCATTGGTTTCATTGTAAAATTTCCTGCGTAGAAACCACCCTTTCATAGGCTGTCTTCTAACAGTAATAACATTCAAATTTCCAGTTTTAGTCATATGTATATATATTCATGTCTAACCTCTCCCATTGCAGTGGCGGCTCGTGCTATTTGGCAGCAATGCGGCTTCGCTCCATTTGAATCCATGTTCAATAATCGAATGCTGGTGAAGCGCTGCTTCACTTTCGAATCGATTGTTTTACATGCAATCAAATGGAGGGATAACATTGTTGCCAAATAGCACTAGCCACCACTGTCCCATTGAATCGATCCACTGTGTGCCAGATTCTTCAAGAACGCACCCTCAAAGCCTCCTTACCGGGGCTTTGCATCAAGGAATCCCCCCCCCCTAATTCCACCATTTCATAAAATAACCTCCCCTTTCCCCCATTATTTTTGTTTTCAAGTATTCACTTCCACCACCCTCCATCCCTTATTCTCATTCTCGTTATTTATTTTTTTCGATCCCTTTCCAAAGCATGGTTTCTTCGTATTCTCCCGCCCAGCATCTTCTTCCGCCCTCTCTTGAAGCTTACTTTATTTTTTAAATCACCTTCCCCCTCGCTGCTTCGTACACCTCTATCCGTTATATTCTTACGAGTCAAGCGTTTTTTCTTAGTCATTAAATAATTTATCCAGACCTCATACTCTTCATTCAATTTTTTTACGAAGGAATATACGTCATTCGTCAGTTTTGTTTTTCCCAATTTTCTAGGGTTTTGGACAGTGACGGCTCCTCCTTTTCGGCAACCTTGTTTTTTTTTTTTTTCAATCTGAACCTATGAACGAGAACCAATGGGTCTGTTGCGTACTTCTGCTGCATTAATATAACTCATTGTTTCAAAACAGAAAATTCGGCGAAAATAACGATGCGCACATTAAAAACTTTCAAAATCCACTCATTAACTCAGAAAATACCTTCCATTTCAAATAACCCACACTACACTAGACACTATATCAACGCTGTTGCGTACTTCTGCTGAATTAATATAACTCATTGTTTCAAAACGGAAAATTCGGCGAAAATAACGATGCGCACATTAAAAACTTTCAAAATCCACTCATTAACTCAGAAAATACCTTCCATTTCAAATAACCCACACTACACTAGACACTATATCAACGACTTATATCTACATAGATGGAGCCATCGCGTTTTTGTAAACATGAACAGAACTTACAAACATTGGAATGTTTCATTCAGATGCGTACATTTCTTATATTATTTTGTAATCTTTGATAAACCGAAAAAACCAGACGGCAAATGCAGCCAATAGTTCATGTATTTCGAAGGGAATTCCATCATTTTGTAGTTACGATGTTGTTTACGATGGTGGTTCCGTCTATGTAGTAGTATACCGGTGCAAATAGTGTCTAGTGTAGCGCAGGCTGTTTGAAATTGAAGTGATTTCCTGAGTTAATGAGTGGGTTTTGAACGTTTTTAATGTGTTCATCATTATTTTCGCCAAATTTTACACAAGAATCGAGGTTCTGTATTGTTCTAGCAAAAGTATGCAACGGACCAATTCTCAGGGATTCGGTGAATCTCTTGCAGATCGATTATTTAACGCAT
>VMOF01000379.1:57783064-57865564 GCA_011764245.1 Trialeurodes vaporariorum
GGGGGTCCAGGGGGTCTGGACCCCCGCTTGTCACCAAAATTTGTCATAAAAAAAGGTAATTTTTTGCGTTTTCAGACAAATTTTACCAAATTAGTATCTTTGGACCCCCCCCCCCTTGACAATTTTCGGACCCCGGACCCCCCCCCCCCCCCTAGAAAAATTCCTGGCTAAGCCACTGCTTTGACCTATTACAAAAATCGAACTATTGAGTGTATGTGTTTACTTTTCAAAAAACATAGTACCTTCTGCAGCTGCAGCCCACAATAGTGAGGATTTTTTTGGTCGATTGAGTTTTACTCCATGTGGCAACATTGCATCATACTGATGAGGTTTTTCCGATTTTGATGCATATTTAGCCTTCAGAATCACTGAGACATCGCATCAAGCAAAAGTAGTCATTGAATAATTCTGTTAGTGTAACTTGTTCGCATTGCATCGTGCCGACTGTGGTTTTGCATCTTGGAAAATTGAAGGCGAATCATGTCGCGTCAACGGGAGTTACCACATGCTGTTTGCTTACAGAACTCAAATTATTTTTTCTGAAATTTCGCATTCATCTAAAAACTATCGTAATAAAGACTAAACATAGTAAGCATAACTACCATAACATAGTTTAACATCATGCCTAAACATAACTAAAACAGATTGATACGATGGCTTCGATGGAAATGACGCTTCCTTGATGATTCTAAGGTGACTTTTGCAGCTATTTTGTAACAGCTTTCCGTATTTTTCAGCTGTCACCAGAGGAGTTTGATGATGCATTAACCCTTGTGAGCCTAAGGTATTTCGGTAACACAAAGGACTAAGGGGGGGTATTTTTGTACCCCAAGGATATTTTCATGCAGCACAGTCAGTATCAATAATTTTGAAACTTTAATGGATGGATTATGTACTTAGTACCCTAAGAGAGTAATTTATGTGAAATTTGAGTAAATTTTTGCTATGTTGCCAAATTTACACCTACTTTTAAAAAAAATGGAAAAAATGAAATGAGGTACCATCTTATTTTTCCATTTTTGATAAATTTCCAATTTTTTTTCAATGATCTGACTTAATATTCTTAATCTACATAAAATTTCCGTAAAATTCACTGTAATAGATGGTTCCAAACTTAAAACTGGCAGGACGAAGGGGGGAATATTTGTACCTCAACACTTTAAATTTCTATAATATCGACAAAACTTCATAAAAATTAATGAAATTTTGGTGGACGTGTTCTAAGTATCCTAACTTAAAATGTCATGAAATCCCAAAAAATTTTGAGCAGTTTTGACAAAATGGCGCCAAAAAAACTGGCCTGGGGTACAAATGTACCCCCCCCCCTTAGGCTCACAAGGGTTAAGGCAACATTATCTGAAGCTTGCTGGCCAAACGACACCAGATGACTTTTGGTGACAGCGGAAAAATACAGTAATCGGCTATAAAACAATCAAGAACGCCATAAAATCACCTCAGAATCATTGTGAAAGCGCCACTTCTATCGGAAAACCATCTGTCTGCTTTATTTATTCATTTCCAAGCCAAATAAAAAACTACATTGGCATCACTGAAGCCATAACAAATCACGGATAATGTAGTAGTTAGTCGGTAAAAAAAAAAAAAAGCAAAAAACAAAAAAAAAAAACAAAAAAAACAAAAAAACAAAAAAAAAACAAAAAACAAAAAAAAAAAACAAAACAAACGTTCAGTTTAGGGCGGGATATTCCAAATGGACGATTTTTTCCCCACAGTAATCTCTCTTGAGTTAACGGAAGCATTCTGAAAGTTTTTAGAGTGCGCGTCATTCATAATCACAGAATTTTCCGTTAAAATCAAAAAGCTATATTGTTGCTACAGCCCCATTGAACCTAGGCCTGTGCGATGTTCGATGAATCGATCAAAATTTCGATTTTTTTTCCTGCCATCGAATGGAGTCGATACTAATGTTGATGCCAATCGATGCAACGAAACTCGCTATTTATCGATATTTATTTATTTTTTATTTATTCGTTATTAGTACACCAGCTTTACAGCTCAGTACAGGTCAAATATAGGTATTACATTAATAAACAGAACTGCAGGTAAGTAGAAAATACAATAACTAATTACTATACAGAGGAGTAAAGAGCTGTATTCAAAATGAGCATTTTTGGCCCAAGAAAGAAAACCTTTCAAATTTTCAGGGTTGATAGAGCTACTCAAGAGCTTTCTAAAAATGGCCAGTTTTTTGTTCTAGCCATCTTGGAAGAGGGGGGTGGGGGGTCAAAGTTGGAACCTTTAACCTCCCGTAACTTTTTAACAAGTTGACCAATTTGAATGCTGTTTTTTTCAAAATGTAGCTTTTTTAATGTTCTTTCGATTGATGTGCCACACTTTACCTTTTAAGGAATTTTAAGACAATTTTTTTCAATTTTTTCGATTTTTGAAATTCCAAATTTTTTTTGTTTTGCATTTTTGAACCGGGGAAAACGCACTGAGGGTAACAAATACCAGTCTGGATTAAAGCTTTTTCAATTTGCTTTCAGGTAGTTCAAACCGCGTGCTGGGGAAACGTTTCGTTCAAAAGTTATAAGCACGTAAAGTTGACGCGGAACCGATTGCGGCGTGCTCAGGGCCCGCGTTTTTGACTTAAGGTCGGCCGCTCCTCTCCGACTGGAAAGGAATAATAAATATTCTGGCTTAACGGGATTAATACCAATACTCAACCCATTTTAAACTAATAAACAAGTGTTTTCAATGGTCTTTCATCATTTTTCCATCTTTCAAAGCCCAAAAAGGAGGCCCAAAAAAACCTGCTTTAGTCGTTAGCGGTAGCGTTGCGTGCAATCTGTCAACGTAGCATTTTGTCCATTTAAACTTATGAAAAAGGTCGAACTAATGGAGGTGCACAGTGCACTCCCTTGATTCGATATTTTGCAAGAGATTAAATGAGAACATTGCAACGTTGTCATGCTGCACGCGATGCCACTGGTCGTTAGTTGTTCCGTTCTGTTTGTTTGGAGGAATTGTCAATTTGAAGCTTGCGTTTCGAACATTATTAGAGGGAGTTTATTTGGTATTTATTTTATTTTATTTTTTTTTTAGAGGGAAGTACATTTTTTTTTTTATTGTGGGGGCGGAGCCTCCTTTTTGGGCTTTGAAAGTTGGAAAAATGATAAAAGACCATTGAAAACACTCGTTTATTAGTTTAAAATGGGTTGAGTATTGGTATTAATCGCGTTAAGCCAGAATATTTATTATTCCTTTCCAGTTGGAGAGGAGCGGCCGACCTTAAGTCAAAAACGAGGGCCCTGAGCACGCCGCAATCGGTTCCGCGTCAACTTTACGTGCTTATAACTTTTGAACGAAACGTTTCCCCAGCACGCGGTTTGAACTACCTGAAAGCAAATTGAAAAAGCTTTAATCCAGACTGGTATTTGTTACCCTCAGTGCGTTTTCCCCGGTTCAAAAATGCAAAACAAAAAAAATTTGGAATTTCAAAAATCAAAAAAATTGAAAAAAATTGTCTTAAAATTCCTTAAAAGGTAAAGTGTGGCACATCAATCGAAAGAACATTAAAAAAGCTACATTTTGAAAAAAACAGCATTCAAATTGGTCAACTTGCTAAAAAGTTACGGGAGGTTAAAGGTTCCAACTTTGACCCCCCGCCCCCCCTCTTCCAAGAGGGCTAGAACAAAAAACTGGCCATTTTTAGAAAGCTCTTGAGTAGCTCTATTAACCCTGAAAATTTGAAAGGTTTTCTTTCTTGGGCCAAAAATGCTCATTTTGAATACAGCTCTTTGAGTAAAAATAGACCTGAGAGTCATTTTTTCCTCTTAAACCATCTTAAAAACATAAAAAAATATCATGATTTCCAGTGCGATTTCTCAGTTTTGACTTGTTAAATTTGTATTGATGTATCGATAAAGTTTCGATGTTTTTTGGACATCGAACTTCGATGCACAAAACTGGACATCACACAGGCCTTATTGAGCCAAAGATTATAAGATTTACAGCAGAGTGTTCCCTGTGTTAATCAAAGTTGGAATGATATACAAATAACAAGAAAGATAAAAAGGAGAATAAATGATTATTACTTGTTTACTCAGGAAAGCATAAATCTTGTACTTAAGCAGGATCACACGGAGAAAAAATACTGGTATAATTTACCATCAAGATGGCTGATTTTGACCTCTGCAAAAATGATGGTAAATTTCACCAGATTGATGGAGAGGGTAACAAAAATTTTGATAAAATTTACCATCATTTCTTGTTGAGGTCAAAATCAGCTATCACGATGGTAAATTATACCAGATTTTTTGTTACCCTCTCCATCAATCTGGTGAAATTTAGTATCATTTTTGCAGAGGTCAAAATCAGCCATCATGATGGTAAATTATATCATTCTTTTTTCTCCGTGCAAGATAATATTGACAGAAATAGAACTAAATACATTTTCTGGGACTGGGACACTTCTCGTTTTCATAACCAATAATAGATCTTCTTATTTTATCCGTGATAACGGGAAGAGGAGTCAATGGGATGTCGCCACCTGGCGGCGGTTCTCATCAACACCTATAAATACTTATGTTTATCTGAAACACGTATGCTCTACCCAGTTTACTATAATTTAGAAGTCATAGTTTAGAAATTATTTAGGTCAAATAACCTCGTCCTGCCTCAGGAGGAAGGGGAGGGGGTGTCAAAAGTAACAATTTCGTTAAAACGTGCGCAATGGATTTCTTTTCCATCTGCTTCGAAACAAAACGCGGGAGAAAATCACACGTGCCCACCCTGACATGAGTGAACGAACCCTGCCCGCGCCGCGCCACACCGCAACCGCCCGCTCACACACCGGCCAACCGCCTTGTATAAACAGACTAATATCACTGCATCTCTGGACCCCGTGGGTTAAAAAGCCGCTAATCTGACTAATTCCAATGTTGTCAGATTATCAAAGGTTATACGGATTTTCTCTCTGACGCTGGAAAAATTTCATGGGAAAGACATTTGGAGAAAATCTCAAGGTTGGCCCGGAGTAGTAACGAGATCTTTTTTATATCTCAATATTTCCTGACCCAACCTAACAAGTGTTTAACTATGAGGATAGTAAACAATCAGACAGGAATCCTTCATGACACCTGCGTAGCTCCGCCATTTCAGAGCGAAGATGCTGGGGCTATGCACGTATCATAGGAGATACATCTTCCCAATTTTTTTTTCTCTCTCTCTCTCTCTCTCTCTCTCACTCTCTCTCTCTCTCTCTCTCTCTCTCTCTCTCTTTTTAGCAATAGCGATACATCTTACATGTTATAAGTTCTATCTCAAAGTGAGGCAGCATGGACGATCTTATTCTGGTTTGTTTGCTTCACATTTTTCAACCTAAACATTGTAACTATTCCGCAGGACATTGGTTTTAAACGAAAGTGCAAGTGTTTAAGAGTGGCTATCTGGACACAGAATTCTAATACAACTATCTAGCTGAGAAAAGTTTGCATATTTCTGTTCTGTGTCAGTTTCTTTATCGTGCAAATCTTTCCAGAAGAAACGGTTATATCGATATTATATCGGTTTAGATCAATGAGCTATAACTTTAGAGTGGCACATCAAGAAACGTTCCGCTGGTTCATTGTTGTCACCAAGGGCGCCGCGCCATCTTGCCATAAAAATCGATTTTGAGGTTAAATTTTTGAGGTCGTTTCCGATCGTTCCGTGAACAAACTCGGGCACCGCCGGAAAGGACCTACAAAATTTAACCTTAAACCTTGGAATCTGCCGTCCAAATTCCGCTTTTTCCCGGCATTCCTTCTACCCTGTATGGCACAAGGTGGACCAGCCCCCTGCCACTCTAAATTTACAGCTCATTGGTCCAGACATCGCCACTATAATATATATATGAAACGTTTGCTCTTTCGTTCACAACAAATTTAAAACGTATTTGTCACATTTTTTGTTTGTTTTTGTTTTTGTTTTTGTTTTTTGTTTTTGTTTTTTTTTTTTTTCAATTTAAAGGTTAAAAAAAGTGAGGCATACAAACCAAGCATGTGTGGAAAACGCTCATAAGAGATTTAGATCATGGCAGCCTCCGTGCTGCCTCAACATAACTTCCCATACAAATCCTCCTCTATAGCTATAGCTCGTTGTCAGTATGGCAACACTGTGTCAGACACAAAATAGAGGAGACGAGCAATGATTTGAACCACCCATTTAGTCATTTACTTAACCCCTATATGAAACAAACCTTGATCGATTACGGGAACTTAAACGGCGCGGCGGCCACAAACGATGCACCCGAGCAAAGCACAACGCGGGAAACTTATATGTATATTACTATGCGCCAGGCGCCTACTTACAGCTGTCCGTTGTGAGTTCGGGTTCGAATAACCGGGGTGTGATTGAGGGCGGGCACACAGGCATGAGCGTTCGTTCGGTTCAATAAGCGTCGAAATAAGTCTAATTACTTAATTTGTGAATACGATTCTTTGATTGTTCAATTTTGGAGGGTGTTGTCAACTTTACGGTGAGGCTGGCCAATACTTCGTGATCATCAGGCCTATTTAGTGCAACTGGCCTTTTAAATCGTTCACATTTTCATTTAATTTTTCTACTTAATTTTTTTTTTTTTTTTTTAAATGTGAAGCCAGCACTGAAAAAAAAAATTGTTTGAGTTAACAATTTAACCGTCCAGAATGGAGCCCTCAATTGGTTTTGTTGATTCAACAAAACGAAATGGTGAATCAACAAAATAAGATTGTTAAACTGACAAAATAGACAAAATAGATTGTTGAATCAACAAATTGTTTTGGAGTTACCTCACATTTTGTTGATTTTGTTAATTCAAAGAACTTTTTTTTTCAGTGAGAGACCTCATTTTTTTCTTAAATGTTCATCTTGAACAGTTCAACAAAGCTAATTAACTTAAAATACATGAATATGTGGATTTTATTTGAATTCTATATGAAATTAGCTAAAAATTGTTTTTCAAGACGTTAATTTTCTAGAAAAATTAAACTTTGAAATTTTAATTTAAGAGAAAAAAAAAAAAATTAAGTTAGTTAACTCTGCTCAACGTGTCAAAATGTACTGCCCCATTTGGTCAAGCAGGATACCTTCAGCTCCAAATGGGTTAAAGAATCATTCGTGAAATCTCAATTCCCTAAAGGCTGTGTTTTTTGCCCTCTGACACGTCAGAATCGACGACGTACATTTTCATGACACCTACTCATTTTATCTTATACATTTTGAAACATCTAGTTCTCTCCCCCGACCCGCCCCCGCCCCCTCCCCCTCCCCCTCCCCCCTACTCGGCATACTCTCCCACTCACAAATATTTCATTTGCCTCAACAGGAGGTTGATGAGAAATTGCGGATGGATCTCACGGTCATCGTTTCCAGTAACTATGATTTTAAAAACAATAGAATCGCATCGAGGATAACCCATTATGTTCACGTGTCCGCTCTGATGATCTCTCAATGCACAGTTGCCAACTTTACGTTTAAAAAAGATTGTCACCTCCTTCAATTTAAATCAACGCTCAAGAGGATATTTTTATCCGAGATTCGGCGACGTCGCGTCGTGAGGGCGAAGAGTCAAAATTCTGACACCGCATATTATACTTTGAGACCGTCAATCCCCGGTGAAAGGGCTCAGCCGAACGTATTGACCCGAGTTGTGGGTTGACGTGTGTTTTCATAAAAATAGAGATTTCTTCGAGGCAAATCTGACTTCTGCTATAGGTGAGAAGAATCCTCTTAGTTTCACGAGAAACTGACGTGGTTTGATCATAGTACGCAGGTGAGATGCTGTCTTTGGAACGCACACGGTCTCAAAAATGGATGGGGGGCATGGTGGTTGGTGGTGGCAAAAATCACCTTTTGTGCACGGATTCTCAGAGTGCCTTTCCCCTCCGCATCTCTTTCTCTCTCTCTCTCACTCTCTCTGACTCTCTCCTCACTCTCCCTCTCGCTCGCTCTCCTTTGATACACGAAGCACAACACACGTTGAAATCGATGTCAAACGTCTCAAAAATCAGACTGGACCCAAAAAATAATAAAAAAGAAGTAAACCACAGTCTATATCTCTCAGCTCGGAACCACTGACCTATCACACCGTGTTTTGCCCAAGTGTTTTCGTGAACTCAATCGGTGTTATATGAAGTCGTCAGTCTGTTCGAGGAGTTCATTGGATTATGCTTTTTTGAAAAGAGGGTTGACGGTTGACTCATCCGTGCTTGGGATGGTTTTTATAAAAAGGCGATTCTCTAACTCGCGTGACACTGCATTGTGATATTGTCAAGTCGGTTGATTCGTAATCGTTCAATTTTGAACAGCACTCTTTTGCTCATATTATATCTTGCTATACTTAACATCGGTCTTATGTTAAAGGCTTAATTTGAAATAGTCCATGCCGAGAAAGTAATGGTCGCATCTGAAAGTCTTATTAGGGGGAAAGAAATCATAGTTCTCTGAAATTGTACTCACACACTATGCTCAGACATAAAACTCCCACACCCATGAAAGGGGGGGGACTTTTTTATCTCTGCGACTAGCTTTGAATAAAAATAATAATTCAGTCAATATATTTCTGCCTTACAAATAATTATTAATACAATAATAATATTCAAAACAGCTTCGACTTCTAAGCTCATTGTTTCATTTTTACACATTCTCCCAATCTACATCCTGAAATATTTGGTCTTTACACTCAATCTCTGTCGTTTCCTGCAATTTTTGCCTTCTACAATATCTACAAGCCTCTCTATTGCTGATCTAACTAATTCTAGGTGTCGCAGTACATGCCCTTTCAGTCTACGAAGAAAAATAAAAATGACGTCTTCGAAAAAAAGACTTAGAAAAACAAGAGGAGAGACTTTAGCTTCTAGCGCATGAAGTTTATTTCGTCGTGCGAAGTTAATCTATAATATTAATTATTCAAACAATGCGATTATACGAAAATCGATTTTAAGGGAAATGAAACTTTACAGTAGAATGAAGAAAACAAAACAAACAAAAGAAAAGTATCAAAAAATAAACAAACAAAAAAAAAACAAATTGAAATGGTCTCGACCCACAGGTGATCCGAGAAAAAGATATGCTCACAAAAACCCTCTCCAGTTTCTCTTGCCGAGGATTCATGCATCTTGTTGCCTACTCACAGATCTGAAGGCGCTTGAAGTGCGCAGTGCACATATTCACATGGATGCAGTCGATTCAAGCCGGGTATACCATTTCATTCAACCGCACACGCATACAACCAATGGGTCTGTTGCACACTTCGGCTACAGCGTTTTAAAGTATCAATTCCTACGTAAAAAGCCGAGAAAATAACAATGGCAGCATCAGAAAACACTAAAATTCAGTATTAAATTCACAAATTGCGAAAAACACTAGACACTCTTCACCCCTGTATCTTTCCACCACGTGCAACATATTTCGCGAAATTAGCGCGGCTCATTCAAATAATCACGGCCGACCGTCATCACAACTGACTTCATAAACAAATAAACAGTAAACACTGACGGCGTCTGTTCGAATTCTTACGTTCCAATATCCTCAATTCCTCACGAAAGGTTGTGAAAGGTACGGAGACCGATATTTGTGTCGAAAACTTATCAAAATGAAGCAATAACTCACAGGAGTTCCAAGGATGATGATCGAAGTTGGAATCATCCTTGGAACTCCTGTGAGTTATTGCTTCATTTTGATAAGTTTTCGACACAAATATCGGTCTCCGTACCTTTCACAACCTTTCGTGAGGAATTGAGGATATTGAAACGCAAGAATTCGAACAGACACCGTCAGTGTTCACTATTCATTTGTTTATGAAGTCAGCTGTGATGACGGTCGGCCGTGATTATTTGAATGAGCCGCGCTAATTTCGCGAAATATGTTGCACGTGGTGGAAAGATACAAGGGTGAATAGTGTCTAGTGTTTTTCGCAATTTGTGAATTTAATACTGAATTTTAGTGTTTTCTGATGCTGCCATTGTTATTTTCTCGGCTTTTTACATAGGAATTGATACTTTAAAACGCTGTAGCCGAAGTGTGCAACAGACCCATTCTCAGGTTTAACTCAAAAATTGATGCAGCCTCTATGGAGGTCAAATATGGGGCTCTTTGCTAACTTTTCCTAAAAGCGATTCAATAGTTGATTCTTTAGTAAAGTTTAGCGAAAATTACATAAAAAATTACGAAATTCATATACACAGACTAGCAAAATGTTTTTTAAAAGTTCAATGCGTAACGGCGATCGGAGCTACGCAGAGTCGCAGACTCCATTGGAAATGCTCATCTAATGTGAGACTTTCCTTTGAAAAGATTACAGATACGAGTATTTTCGTGCAATACTGTCATACACTGAACTTAACAGTGTAATTTCTTCTCAACCGGTGGAATCATCGGTGAATTGAAAAGTGCCATTAATTATACGCAAAAACGACAGCTGTGGTAAGATAATAATAAATTGAAAATAAAAAAGAAAACAAAAACAAATCTTACCATACAATGAAAATAAAAATAAAAACAAAAATAAGGAATAAGTAAAGAGAGAGTCGTGGCAGGGGCCCCCATCGTATCAGGGCCTCCTGAGCTGGAGGGCCCTGGTTGCATTGCACGCCGTGCACCTCCGTCAATACGGCCTTGGCGGGTGGCCTAACCCGAAAATTACACGGCTCAATCATTGTAATCGGTACCAAGGAAGCGTTCGAGGATTGAGTGGGCATCCCTTGTCATCCGATCAACGGAATGAATGAGAGGCCCTCCGCAGGACTCTGGAGTTGACAACTAAGGCCGCAATGGGGCGCTAAAGGCGCACGTATGAGCACATTGGTGGATACTGTGCGAACTCTCAGTCGCAACAGGTGGGCGGTCATTCGGTCAAGGGCCTACGTGTGGCGATGGGGGGGGGGTGACCACATTTCGATGTGGACTGACATTTTGCGTATGTATCTCACCTGTTTTTTTTTTTTTTTTTTTTTTTTTTTTTTTTGTTTTTTTTTTTCAACGGAGTAGTTGCAAGGGTCTGAAATTCTGTTTCCTTTCTGAAGAAAATAAAAGTATTTGATTAGTTGAGAGCAGAGTTATCTGTTGGTCTTTTCCTATAAATATTCTAGTTTCGAAGATAGCTCTTTTATCCGTAAACTACCGTTCGACTCTTTCATTTGTTGCTAGATGATGCTAGATGATGCTAGATGATGCTAGATGATGCACGGAAAAAAAACTACGGTGAAAATAACCATACGGATACCTGATTTTGGCACCTGCTAGATGTTATGGTAATGTTAACCAGAAGAATACTATGTTTTGACTAGGTACTAGGTGATGTTACCTGATTGCATGTCGAATTTACTCAAAGTATCGATAAATGTACCATACTTCTGGTCAAGTTTACCATAACATCTAGCAGGTGCCAAAATCAGGTATCCGTATGGTTATTTTCACTGATCTTTTTTTTTCCGTGTGCTAAATGATATGCTAGATGATGCTGGATGATGCTAGATGATGCTAGACAAACAAGCAAAACAAAAAAAAATCGAATGAGGCTCTTGCAAACTTTTGCTACACGGGATTGAAGAGTTGATTCTTGCATAAAAACCTGTCAAAATGACGATGAGTCCACTGAAAAATCAAAAAATTCTCTCTCCGAATCGGACTTAATGGCAAGAGACGCAAGTATCATGGGAGATTCCTATCTAAATTGAGATATATCTCTGTGTTTCCGTAGAGAAAGTGACATAATAGACAGGAATCTCCCATGATACCTGCGTCGAACCGCCATTACGATCTTGTCATTAAAGTAGCTATGTCGGTTTACTACTGAATTTTAGACTTTCTCAGTGTGATTTTCGTGATTTTCGTTGGTTTCAACATCAGAATATACTATTCATTTGCCCACAGAAAAAGTTTGCAATAGCCACTTTATGTAAACAAATGTGCAAAAACGCAACCAAAGCGGCGCCTGTTTGAGCCTAAAACTCATGACCATAATCAGAGGTTGACTACTTCCTTGTCTTAACTCGCTATAGATACCGGGGACCAAATAATGTTGGGTCCCGAGCGTAACTTACGCACTGTCACACGACCGTGCGTAAGCTCTCTGATTGGTCGAAACCGCACGCAAGATGCACGCAATTCAATGCTCGGGACCTAACATTATTTGGTCCCGGGGCTCTATACCGTACCATTTGGTCATGTGAGGCAAACGTCACAGATAATCCACTGCATTACCCGTCTCTGAGGATATTCAGGATCAGGATCAGGATCAGGATCAGGATCAGGATCTCAGGATCTGAAACACTTTTTCAACCAATGGAATCATTGATGAAAATCGAAATTGCACCAAATTTTAAAGTCAACGGAGGTCGAAGGTGTTGCCATCGGTGAATGAAATGATTACAAATCAGAGTATTTTAGTTTTATTATTTATAGTGACACTGCTGATCTGAACTGTACCTATAATATTTTCGTCTTTCGGTGGAATCATCGCTGAAGGGAAAAATTTCAATTAAGACCCGTAGAACGCGGGAGCCTTATCTTATGGGCGGATCAGTGGCGGCTCGTGCAATCTGGCAACCGTGCAATTTTGCCATTTAAACGTATGCAAAAAGATCGATACTAGGTAAGGCGCTACGCCTCACCAAGTAATCGATTATTTTACACAGTTTTAAATGGAGGAAAGCCATTGTTGCCACATTGCACGAGCCGCTGCTGGGGCGGATCCAGCAATTTGGCAACCATGCTTTCTTTCCATTTGAAAGTATGGGAAACAATCGAATCTCGAGGAGGGCATGGCTTCTTTACTATAATCGATTGTTTCTCATGCATTCAAATGGGAATAATACACAGTTGCCAGATTGCTGGATCTTGTCTCTGATTTAGTAGCACAGTCATCATTGAACCTGTTTGGAAAATCACCCGCAAATCAGGAAATCGTCCTTCTCTCTCTTCTCCCATTATAATGCATGTGTTAGGAAAGGATAGGAGAGGGAGCAAAAATCACGTGACTGCCCCGGATCTGTCTTTTTCTAACACACGCGTTCTAATGGGAGAAGAGAGAAAAGGACTGATACTTGGATTGGATCCGCAAATGAGAAAAATGCGACAGCAAAAAAGGCTAAACTGTTTTGCGAATTCGTTTTGGAGACGTGTGAGTGTGGTTAAAGACCGCTCTGCTCTTTGCACCGGTGTTATGCGAGTCATCGTGAGGCGTTCCATACACTCTCGTTTTTAGTGTTTCTCAATTTGAAAATAACTTTGATCATTCATTTTGGTTCACTGAACCGAACTTAAACCGTAATTGATTGATTTTATTTTTTTTTTTCAGACACGCACCGTATTCAAACCCCTTGAGTTGAACCCGTTGAAACATTTTGGAAGCAGTTTTGATTCCTTTCATTTCATTCTTTCGTCATTCTGTTTGGAAAATGTTTGAAAGAATCTTGCACACGTTCTATCTTGGTAATTGAGCACTTTATCAGATCTTTACTAGAATCACGGGGTATTTTTATATGTTTGGTTTTGTTTTCTGTTTGATTTGTTTTTTTTCAATATTTAGAGGAGCAAAAGAGCTGGGTTCTAAAATTACCACCCTAGAGCTGGGTTCTAAAATTACCACCCTATAGTTTTCCCAATTATAAATTTACTATTGCGAGCGTTTCACAAATACGTACTATGAATTTAGCAAAAGAAAGTATCCTAGTAGACTTTAAAAAAATGTATTTCTTGGCCAATTTCAAATAATTTTGCTGTCTACAGTAATTTCAGAGTTTCACTAAAGTAACACTTGAAAGTATGCCTCAAAAAAATCTAAAATTCTTTGTAGAATGGTAGAAAAATTTACTACGAACAGTTTTGAATAGAGGACTTTCTATTGCAGGCTTTAGTGCTTACAAAAAAAGTTCGATTGGAGAAAAATGCCTTACTGCGTCTTGTAAAAAGTTTTCGGAGAGAGGCATGGTTCTAAATACATTTTTGACTACGTTTGGCTTGGACAACATACCACGATGTCAGATTGAAGGTAGCGTCATCGAATGTTTTCCTCTTATTTCAACCTACACAAAAGTATTGATTTCTCAAAGGTCAATTGAACTCCTTGAAGATTGATACTTTTCTTTAGCTTTACATGGAGCAGGCATGGATAAGTTGCCTTTCACCAATCGCGTCTGGTTTCAACCGACTGTGACTATGCCGCGTGGCGGCGAGAACCCGCAGAATTTCTCTCGATAAAAAATTGCCGCAACCTCTCCCCCCCCCGGCGTGGATCTAGGGGAGCTGAAGGGCCTAGACCCCCCCCCCCCTTCTTGAGCCAAATTTTTACACTGTGTACGAAGGGATTTTCGAGGAAAGTTTGGGTGTTTTGTTGAAAAAGTGTATGTTTTAGGTCCCCCCCCCCGCCCTTGGGACCTTAGCTCCTCACCCCTTGAAAGATGTCTAGATCTTCCACTCCCCCCTCCTCCTCCGATTTTCACGAGAGAAAATCGAAGAGCAAGAGGGCTTACTTTCCGAACAAGGGCAATCAATATGTTAACAATTTTTTTTTCCCCACTCCAGACGCGACCTTCTTTTTCCTTTTCTCTCTCTGCTCTCTTATTTTTTGTCTCCTTCTTTTTCGCACTCTCTCTCCTCACTCTACAGTCTTCACGCTTATTGATACTTGATTCGCCGGAGACTGTGACACCCGTGACACTCGGTCATTCTCTCGGTTTGAAAAGGACTTAAAAGGTCAAAGGATCTCTTTTCTTTTGAATGATCCTCGGGGTTTAGCACCTTTGCTGTCACGCATCGTCAGCGGGTGGACCTCCTCGATTCACGAAGGTCAAGGCGCCAGTCGATTGAGGTATCAGCTGATTTTATTTGCACGTGAGTGCGAATATACATGCGCTGCATTCATGTGGCGTTAGTCGAGAATCCGACCCAACCGTGTATTATTCCCATTTGACTGCATGAGAAACAATCGATTTGTAAAAAGGCAATGGTCTCCTCAAATATCGATTGTTTCTCATATGTTTAAATGGAATGAATTATTTATGGTTGTCAGATTGATGGATCCATTTACACTACAGTAAAAGATCGAACAAATACGAAGTTCAACCCCTCGCAGGTTCCAAGATGATATGTTGCAAAAGATATGGAAACCCTTGAGGGCGATCGAATCCATTTGCCAAGCGGGGTTTTGGTGCCATCACCTTTTCGTCCATGTGAAAGATTCGAGAGTTGCAAGGAGTGAATATGCCCCAAACACAAAAGATATAAAAAAATTTGCTGTGAGGAAAATCGACTCGATTTACATCTGAAAAGGTCGTTAATGATGAACTGATTGCTCTGAAGTTTAATTTAATATTCAAAGTAACATCGGCGATGTCTCAGAAGAGCAGGGGGGAGCTTGTCCTTCGTCAAGGAGGCGTTAAGAAGCTCTCGTGATGTACAGGTCGTACAGGATGTGCTCTCGTAAGGTCAATTTCCTATTCAAAATGACAGAGGCAATGCCCCTAAAGAGCAGAATATAAGTTCTGAGAGCCCTTTGCCATGTTGGCGTCAGGGAGTTCTCGTGGTGAACTGGTCTGTTCCTATGTTTATTTCCCTATCCAAAATGACATAGGCGATGCTCCGGAAGAGCATAAGAGAAGTTTTAAGAGCCCTTTACCATGTTGGTGTCAGGAAGTGGAAAAAAAGATAGAATTAAAAATACTTCGATCGGATATTTTAGATAAGTCAACCTCGATAGTACACTGTTTTTGGTCGAAGATGGCTCGCGACTTTTTTTGAACGTCCTTTGAAAGTCATTTGAAGTCCTTTGAGACGCCCTATTCTTCGTTCTACGCAGAGGTCTTCGTCGTTAGAACCATGAATCGAGACCACAAAGCAGAAAGGCCCTGATACATCTGTTTGGCAAACATGTTACCAAATGTTACCGTATACTTTTCCGAGTCACTATATGCTGACTCTCTTTCTCTTTGAAGTATTTATATTTTTTCCGTATTTTTCCGTATTTTGTATGCATGTATCTGTAGTGGGGTCCGGTGCGCATATAGAGGCCGACAAGAGGAGTGAAGGAAGATGAAGAATGAGAATGGATGATAAAAGAGAAGGCGGAGGAGATATTCATGGGCGTTCAGGTCTTCATAAAACTTCATAACTGTTCCTTCTTTCCACGACCGAAAAGATTGCTCGTGTGCTCGCGATTTTCGACGCCCGTCCTGACAAACGACCGCAAAATGATTCTGCAATTCTCTATTATTCTCCATCTCCATTTCACCTCTCTCTCTCTCTCTCTCTCTCTCTCTCTCTCTCTCTCTCTCTCTCTCTCTCTCTCTCTCTCTCTCTCTCTCTCTCTCTCTCTCTCTCTCTCTCTCTCTCTCTCCCTCCCTCTCTCTCCCTCTCTCTCCCTCTCCCTCTCCCTCTCCCTCTCCCTCTCCCTCTCCCTCACCCTCTCCCTTTCTCTCTCTCTCCCTCGTTTAGTCTCTTTCGTACTCTTCCATCAAGTCTATTAACATGCCCGATACACCTATTTTTTGACGATAATGGATCAATCAACGGTAGATACGCACAATGGATTAGAATATGGATGTATACGGACGATTTTAACATTAAAGTAACACACAGTACTGTTACATTAGGCTAAATTATAGCCGTGACCAGGGTATTGTCTTTCTCTCTCTCTTTGCCCATTTAAACGCATGCGTTAGAAAAGGATGGATATAAGGCCTTAGGGGCTGTCACGTGATTCCAGCCCCTATCTCTATCCTTTTCTGACACATGCTTTTAGGGCTAAGAGAGAGCAAGACAATATCCTTGCTACGACTATGGGCCAAATAAATTTAAAATTGAAATTAGAAGCGACAATACTATACAGGGAGACTATAAACAAAGTCCTCACTCAAGAGTTGGGATGGTTGCCACTTAAGAAAATGAAGGAGCTTCTTACCATTTGAGGGACAATGTCTATGCACAAACCTGTGATAAAGTAAACTCGAAAGTAAGAACAGCTCTATGCAAATGAGATAGTAATGAAGAACATCCATCTTGAGGCTTGGGTTGAAAATTGAAATCGTACTGGAAAAATGGAAGAAGCCCCTTCAATTTATCGAGTGGCAACCACCCTAACCTCTGAGTGGGGACTTTTTTTATAGTCGACCTGTTGACTGTTTTAGTAGAGAAAATTATTATTGCGTCGACTGCTGTACGAAGGCAAGATATCTGGTTCCAAACAAACTCTGATTCAAAATATTTTCCTCGTGAGCGCATTTTTGAATGGAAATTCAGGCTAATCAAACAATTTCATTTGTGCGACCTTTTTCCGATTATAATTTCTTGATCCTCAAAAATGCTTACTTAATATTTATTCCTGCGGTTTCACGACTAAAACTGCCGAAATCATCAATATCATACAGATAAAACGATACATTTGAAGGTTGGAATCATCCGAATTCTCATTAGATTCCCGCCCGTTCTGCAACTATTACAATAACATTTAGATGATTCCAACATCCAAATGTATCGTTCAATCTATAATGTCTTAATGATTTCGGCAGTTTCAGGCGTGGAACCTAAATAATTTTTGAGGATGTAGAATTCATAATTGCAAAAAGATCTAGTTAAATGTTCGTTTTAATAGCCCTTTCCTTTCGAAAAGCGTTTTTGGCAAAAATACATTGAATCGGTGTTTGTTTGCCAGCTATGTCCTCGGACGGCAATCGATACGATACATCACTTTGCTACAACAGTCTATACAAGAGAAAGAAAACTTCATTCATATGACAAACCGAAGCATTTGGATGTTTCAAGGATCCTTTCGCCACGAATTGTTTTGACTGGCATCACTGCCAACGACATGGGCAGCTGATGAGTTACAGATAATCGTCGTCACTCACTTGAATCTACGCAAGAATATCGATCTTTTGGGGCTTCAGGGCCTGTGAGATGTTCACTGTCTAGTTTCGTGCATCGAAGTTCGATGTCAAAAAAACGTTGACATTTTATCAATGCATCGAAACAAATTTTAACAAGGTAAAAATGAGAAATTACTGGAAATCGTCTTTCTGATGCTTTTGAGATGGTTTAAGAGGAAAAAAGACTCTCAGGTTTGTTCTCGTCAAAATATCGATAAATGACGAGACATCAATATTAGCATCGAATCCATTTGATGGTAGGAGAACCATCGAAACTTCAATCAACGCATCGAACATAGCACAAGTCCAAGTTCAACTCCCTGAGAATCGATTTTTTTCCCATAGCTTTATTCGGAGCAGATATCGATGTATCGCTGGTTAGTTTCTATCCATTGTGAGGCGTCCGCGGTCTATTTGAAATCGTTTCGACCGAAGTGGGTTTAGAGATTCCACGCGGTCTGCGGCCCCAACCCAGCTTCTCCGCAAGTTATATGGACGGATAAAAGAATTTGTCTGTCTCTCTCTGTTCCTATTTGAACGTGTGCGTTAGAAAAAGGCGGAGATCTGAGCTGAAGTCATATGATGGCTCCCTCTGTTATCCTTTTCTAACACATGCGTTCAAACGTCAAAAGAGAGAGAAAAAGACAAATGCCTGTCCCCACCCATGCCGCAAGGAAAGGGGAAGAAAGATTAGAAAAGAATAGAAAGAATGGAGAAAAGAAGAAAGCGAAAATGAGGCGAATTTTTCAACACTTCACTGAGCGCCTCCGCGACCTTTTTTCGCATACGGTAGATTGATGATGTTGTTTATTATGTTGGCTTCATTCATTTTTGTTGAGAAAGGGGGAAAAAAAATGTTCTTTGATTTGATTATAATCGAAGGAGGACACTATTAAAAGTGACTCTTTACCAGTTCTTTATCAACACAGCTATCTGAATAAATCAATTTTCAATGGGACCCGGCGCTCTCAGTTATGAATGGACATTGGACGTATTGGACGTCCTGCAGACTCAGTGACCTGTAGCTCTATATACCGACCGATCTATAAACGCAAGAATTCAAAAGTCATCGCTTAATATTCTTATGATATTTCCTTCTACCCGAAGATTTCGCAAGTTTTATTTTTTCTGCGTTTTCAAGGAACGTGCGGACTCGGTGTTTTTGAATGAATGTTCTGTATAGACTCGGCACCTTTCACGAAAATATGAATTCAGTTTTAAAAACTCAACAGTCATCGATCGGTCGGTTAATATCTTTGAAATATGCCACGCTGAAGATTTGTCATGTGTCATGGAAAAATTGATACGCTTATGATTGTCGCATCAGCCCAGTGTCACGTGTTCGTGAAATCTTCATTCTTGTTTCCTCTTGCTTTTGCCCATTGAATTCATTAATTTCCAATTCTTGCTATGAACTGGAGCATTGAGATAGAAACGTCCGCTGTATCCTCTAATATGAAGACTATTTTCATTTGAATTGAGTTCATCTTCTGTGTCAGTTTCAGTTTGGAGTGTGCTGAATACAGTTTAAAATATAATTTATTTATAGGTAGATGTTTTTTCTTTCTTTCTTTCTTTCCTCGTCGTCTTCCTTCGTTTATGTAATTGGTCCAAACTAAATATAAAGGTGATTATTCAGCGTTTAGTGACGACTTCTGCCACCAGAGCGCTACCGTTCGATTAATGTCAAATTACAGGCCGAAAATAAGCAATTTTTTTATTTAAGAAAACGGAAAGTCAGTAACGAGATAATCGTTTGAAAAACGTCTCGGCAAAATATCTCGTCAATAACTTCAAAAATAAGGCTGAAAGAACCGAAAAAGAGGATATCGCAAATCGATTCTTGTATCGAAATGCGATATTTCACTTTTTGATACTTTCAGCCTTATTTTTTGAAAATGTTGACGAGATATTTTGCAGAGACGTTCTTCAGATGATTATCAAGTAGCTGACACTCCGCTTCCTTAAATTATAAATTGATTTTTGCCTGTAAGACATTAATCGAACGGTAGAGCTGTAATGACAAAAATCGGCACTAACCGCTGGAGAATCCACCTTAAAAGGTCTATTAGAAGCTTTTGCTACAGCTATAAATATATATAGCTACATGTAAATACACATAGTCCTATCCAGAATATTGTTTTTCTCTCTCTTCTTTCATTAGAAAGCATGCTTTAGAAAAGGATGCAGATAGAGGCGATGACGCGACTTCAGCCCCCGTTTCTGTCCTCTTCTAACTCATGCAATCAAATGAACAAATGAGAGAAAGACAAATCCTTGGCTACGGCCATGACTATACAATTATATAATATAAACGAAACATTTAAGGACCTCTAAACTTTAGACTTTCAATTTTTTGGACATAAAGAGAAGTGAACATGCTGCCATCTGCCATTTGACCTGTCATTTAGCCAACGGCCACCTCATATGACTAACATGGACAAAAAGGAGATTTCGCTAAAACCCCGCTTGTGACCCCTCTTTCGATTCAGCTTGGCAAATGGAGTCGATCGCCCTCAAGGGTTTCCATATCTGTTGCAACCTGTCGTTTAGCCAACGGCAACTCATGACTATTATGGACAAAAATGTGATGCCGCCAAAACCCCGCTTGTGACCCCTCTATCGCTTCAGCTTGGCAAATGGAGTCGATCGCCCTCAAGGGTTTCCATATCTGTTGCAACCTGTCGTTTAGCCAATGGCAATTAACTCATGACTATTATGGACAAAAATGTGATGCCGCCAAAACCCCGCTTGTGACCCCTCTATCGCTTCAGCTTGGCAAATGGAGTCGATCGCCCTCAAGGGTTTTCATATCTTTTGCAACCTGTCGTCTAGCCAATGGCAACTCATGACTAACATGGACAAAAAGGTGATGTCGCCAAAACCCCGCTTGTGACCCCTCTATCGCTTCAGCTTGGCAAATGGAGTCGATCGCCCTCAAGGGTTTCCATATCTGTTGCAACCTGTCGTTTAGCCAATGGCAACTCATGACTATTATGGACAAAAATGTGATGCCGCCAAAACCCCGCTTGTGACCCCTGACCCCTCTATCGCTTCAGCTTGGCAAATGGAGTCGATCGCCCTCAAGGGTTTCCATATCTTTGCGACTCTTTTTGGACCCTTTCACTCATGAGTCTTTGAGTCATCAATCAACTCCAATCACACCATCACCAATCAACTTTTTTCATTTATATCCAAGTCTAATCCAAAGTTAGAAAATTTCAAGAATCATCTTTGAGACTCATCCGATTAAACCATCATTCGACTCTTCGAACTTCACAAGAATCTTCCCTGCCTTTGAATAATGCGAAACGATGAGATAAATATCATGGGCGGATCCAGCAATCTGGCAACTGTGTGTTATTCCCATTTGAACTTATGAGAAACAATCGATTCTTGAGGGGGCCATGGCCCTTCTGCTAATCGATTGTTTTTCATACATTCAAATATGAAGAATCCATAGTTGCCAGATTGCTGGATCCGCCTTCGATAAATATTAAAAACCGAGAGAGTGGATCGTATAAGTGGAAAATATATGAGCGACCAAACAAAATGAGGGTATATCGCTGTATATAAAAATGTGGTCGGGGCCAATTTGGATTATGGTCTAACGATTTGCCCTCGATAGTTGACTGACGGTAAAGGGGGAAGGAGAAGGGAGAGAGGCTTCACGTAGGGTGCTCGCGCGGGCGTTCGGCGGCAGGGAGGGGGGGCAATATTGATACAAGCTACAAGGAAAAGCGGGGAAACCATTTCCGAGGAAAATCAAAACAAGCCAGAAGAAAAGTGGCGGAAATGAGGAGAGAGAGGGAGAGAGAACGCGAGAGAGCGAGAGATAGAGACAGACTGAAAAAGCGAGAGAAAGAGAAGAAAAAAATTTCCTCCCAACAACCCAATAAAATGTAATATAAGCGACGAAAGGGGAAAAAGAAGAAAAGAAAAATAATAATTTTCTGAGTGTTTGCCGTCGTGTAATTTTGGAACGACTGAAAAGAAGAGCTTCTCTCTTCTGCGCGAGAGGGATATTTAGAGGAGAGAGAGAGAGAGAGAGAGAGAGAGAGAGAGAGAGAGAGAGAGAGAGAGAGAGAGAGAGAGAGAGAGAGAGAGAGAGAAAGGAAGCTTTGAAAGGTTGATGCTGAAATGAATCGATCTCTTGCATCGTTCCTCAATTCTTTCAAGTGATCGGTTCTTTTCATTTGTTCGCTCCAAATCATTTCGTTCGTTCTTGGTAATCTTCATTTTCCAGTAGCTGTTCGTGGACTATGATACATCGATGTTTCATCTATTTAAACCAAGAAGGTAAAGCAATAGAATGGGCCGGCCTCGGTGGCTTGGTGGTCAGGACACCTGACTGCCAATCCATAGGTCCCGGGTTCGAATCCCGGTAGTGGCAGCAGATTTTTCACTCGTCTTGTCGCTCGGTCTCCTTAAAAGTGGGTCCACGGCAAAGATTACAGTGGAAATCTGAGTGCTTTGAGCATGGATGTTTCAAGTCCCCTGTTGTCTTCTGACATTAAACAAACATTCACACGCTGACATTAGTCTATAGGTGGCTGTAGGCTCCTTGACTGGAGTATAAGCCATAAAACAAGCAAAAAAAAAAAAAAAAAAAAAAGCAATAGAATGGCTGATCAGGGCTGCCGTTTTGCGTATAATCAATGCTATTTTTCAATTCACCGATGATTCCACCGGTTGAGAAAAGATTACACAGTACAGCTCAGTGTATTACTGCAATACACGAAAATACTCGTATCTGTAATCTTTTCTCAACCGATGGAGTCGTCGATGACTTTAGAAAACTTGCGGATATTTTAATTAATCAACGGAGTTTCCACCGATTAAGGAAAGATTACAGATCAGAGTATTTTCGTGCATTACAGTCATACACTGAACTGAACTGTGTAATCTTTTCTCAACCGGTGGAATCATCGGTGTATAAAAAAATAGCATTGATTATACGCAAAACGGCAGCTCTGTGGCTGATACATGCCATACTCCTATCCCAAAATATGACAGCATTTACGAACTGATTGTGCTTTGTTAGTCTCATTTTTTTATTAACCTTAAATTAAAAGTTGTCATTAATCCAATGGCAATTGGTTTCAAACGAAAGTGCAAGTATTTTAGAGTGGCTATCTGGACACACAAATTTAATACAACTATCCAGGTGAGAAAAATTTGCTTGTGCCATGTGTCAGTTTCTTTATTGTGCAAATCCTTTCAAAATAAATAAATATATCGATTTCTGGGTCCAGACATCCACCCTCAAACACTTGCACGTTCGATGTGAAGCCAATTTCAAGTGGATTTGCCACAACTTTCTTTTCAAAATCAAGTGAAGTGCGGCGCAAAAACAAACCGAACTCGTGTAAAATATCCATAAGAGATCTCCATGATGGCTGCCTAATTGAATTGTCCTAAACACGTCGTATAAATCTTCTCTAGATGCCGGGGAATTCTTGCTTTCTCTATTGCTAAAGCTCGTTGACATAAACCTTTGAAAAACATTCAAGAACGCAACGAGAAATTCTCTACTTACCTCCGTTTTCGTATTTTTGACCTTCCTCAATTTTGATGGCTTTTAAGTTATTCTAATGAGCATAGTTACCAATCGTCCAATTTTTTCTTCAATAATTAAAAGTTGAATGCATGAAAAAATATAAGGCCCTTTCTTTAAAAAGTTATTTAAATTTAAAAATTTGTGGGAAGAAATTCAGAAGAAGCAGACCTCACACGGAAAAAAACTACGGTGAAAATAACCAAACGGATACCTGATTTTGGCAACTGCTAGATGTTATGGTAATGTTAACCAGAAGTATACTATGTTTTGACTAGGTACTAGGTGATGTTACCTGATTGCATGTCGAGTTTACTCAAAGTATCGGTAAATGTACCATACTTCTGGTCAAGTTTACCATAACATCTAGCAGGGGTCAAAATCAGGTATCCGTATGGTTATATTCACTAATTTTTTTTTTTCTGTGCACAAGTGTATAGACCAGTGGCGACTCGTGTAATTTGACAACCGTACATATTTGCTATTTAAACCCATGCGAAACTATCGATTTCATGGGGGTGCAATTGCGCCTTCTGAGGATCGATTGTTTCACGTAAGTTTCAATGGAGAGAATACATTGTTGCCACAATGCACGAATCGCCACCGGTACAAACTTCAAAAGGTTGATCTCATTTTCTTTACATTCATCCATCAGTTTACATAAAGACACTCTTCTTTTCTTGTTGCTCCTTACAATGTGGCAATTCTGTTGTTGTTCAACATTTTAGTTGCCTTTTTTTTTTTTTTTTTTTTTTTTTTTTTTTTTTTTTTTTTTTTTTTTTTTTTTTAAACATTTTCGTAGGAGCCAATTCTGCAGTGCCCAATAATCTTTGGAAGTGTGAACGAGTCGTTCATTCAAAAAGTACAGAAGAAAAATTGACCCGATTCGTTCATTGATGAAAGGGAGGGAGCGTACTGGAGGTGAGTAAGAGGGAGGAGAAAGGTGGATAGGAACGAAAGGGGGTAGGGCGGTAGCGATAAGAGAGGTTGAATTGATTGCGCGCGATGAGAAGAGGAGGGGGAGAGAGAGAGAGAGAGAGAGGGGGGGGGGTGGAGGGGACGCTGAGGAGGTAGGGAGAAAAGATTTCTCCGGGGTATTGGAGGGTAGTAGGGGGCGCTTGAATGAGCTTGTAATTGGCCCCCTACAGACTTGAGACATATTGAGTTGCGCATGCTTTTTCGGAGCGCCCTAGCTACACCCCCCCCCCCCCCCCTGTCCTCGCCAACACCTCACCTTCACCCCTTTTAACAGCTCGCCGCCTTCCATTCTCGCTTTTGCGGCCCCCGTCTGAACTCGACTCCTTCGTTGGTGTTTGGTTTGGTTTGATTTGATGCCCTGGCCCCGCGCACTCGCTCGGTAATTGCTCGCCGCGCGACCCTCTAAGAAAACAGGATGATCTCGAAAGTTTGTTACTCGGTAGAGCTTTCATTCGGAATTTCGGAGTGGAGATGATGCTCATCGATTTCGTGCGGAAATACTACCCCCGCTCGAAGCACCGCCCCCTTTTGAAGTTAAGATATACCTACTCACGCTGTGATCCCGGAGACCCTTTTTTTATAGCTCGAAAAGAACGTTTGTTTCATTTATAAAAGAAAATGGGGCGGATACGGTGCTAATAGATAATGAATAATTTTTTGTTATCAGGTTTTTCCTTGAATGGAATTTACAATGGAATTAGGATAGTAAAAAAGAATCGACTTCAAAGCTTCTTGCGCTCGAAGTACCAGCCTTTTTGAAAGTACGGTGACCAACGACACAATCCAAAGACCCTTTCTTTGAGCTCAACAGGATCATCGGTTTCAACTGAATGTGAACCCTGGTTAAAGTGTTCTATATTTTTCTATGAGCAAAATTCCGTGGACATTATTTCCGAGGGCAAATATTATTTTTCCATAAAATTTCATGGAATTTCGTGGGGGAAAATATCATTTTTCCATAACGTTTCATGGAGTTCCGTGGGCCGTTCTTGGAATTCCATAATAATTTCATGGAAAAATAGATAATCATTGCCCACGCAAATAATGCCCACGGAATTTCGGTCATGGAAATTCATGGAACACTTTTACCAGGACAGTGTTTACGATGCACAAGTAAACTTGGTGAGATCTTTGCTTGTTTTCTCTCCCCCCCCCTCCGAATTCGAGGAATATTAACTAGAGAAAGAATATATCACCCTCATATGATTAAAAATTCGACATTGTCACACAAAAACTCATAAAAAAATCAGCTGATTCGCTTTTGCCAAAAGAAATTCAAACATCAGTGGTGTCTAGACAGGAGCACTTTTATCTCTCTCATATTACCTTTGAATGTATATGAGTATGGAAACATGATATAGGGTCATTCTACAGTAAAGTGAACATGAACCGCAAAAATTGTTTAAAAATTAGTGCCCAGCAGTCTTGTTTTGCATTAAAATGCAACCAGAGATGAAAATATTAACTAAATCTTATAAGGTCAAACGTGTTGATGTTACAGCAGGTTTGATGTGTAGTATTCAATGACCAAATCACACGCGTCCCACCCGTTACAAAACCTAGCTGTCCCACCCGTTACGCTACATTTTAATTTTTCAGAGAAAAATAATTTAGTAAATGTAAAAAACTTTTTGTAGGATCAAAGTTTATACCCTCACCTATAACATATATTTTTTCCAAATTTTTATCTATTCAAAACTCACAGAGTTTCAACTTTTTCTGAAGTGATTCAAAAACCTTGTCTATTTTCTGCCCCACCCGTTACACCCTTACTCTGCTCTTTTCTCAGCTTTGGATAGACTTTTTTTAAATTTTGAAAATCCTATCAATATTTAGAAGTTAAGACCTTTCTGTTGATGGGATAGTTTTTTCATTTAAATTATTAAAAATTTGAAAAAAATTACTTCAAAGTCGTCTGAATGTCCCACCCGTTACAAAATAATGACCCTACAGTGAAGGCGTTTCACTCCATATCCACTGTTTATCCTTGTCTAACATACTTGTTTCAAATGTGGAAAGAGAGAGATATAGAATTAGTGGTGTATGATGGACAGGATAACTTCCTTCTCTCTCATATCCCCCCTAAATAAATAAAAAAGGATAGAAAGTGAGGGGTCCATCCCATTGTCTTTCCTTGTCTAAAATACGAGTTTCATTGAAGGAAAGAAAGAGATAGATATGTTTTCGATGAGCTGCTGCTAAACTGTCCAAAACTTTATTTTTGAAAATGAAAATTGCCAATATTTCATCGGCTCTTCTTCCCGTAATCGGATACTATGGCTTTCAAAAGAAAGTATCTGGACACAAATTTTCAATACTTCACTTCTCAAACAATTTGGGAATTTTTACGGTTTTCAGGTACTCGTATTTCAGAGTCTCGCACTACTTCCACTTGTGACATTATGCCTTAAAAAAAAAAAAAAAAAAAAAAAAAAAATTAAATATAAAAGAAAAATTCATAAAGAACAATGGGTCTGTTGCATACTTTTGCTAAAGCAAAATAGAACCTTGATTCTTATGTAAAACTCGGCGAAAATAACGATGTGCACATTAAAAACGTTCAAAATCCACTCATTAACTCAGGAAATCACTTCAATTTCAAACAGCCCGCACTACACTAGACACTATTTGCACCGGTGTACTATTACATAGACGGAACCACCGTGCATAAGTGAACAACATCGTAACTACAAAATGATGGAATTTATTTTTTAATACGTAAAATATAGGCTGCATTTGCTGTCCGGTCTTTTCGGTTTATCAAAGCTTACAAAATAGTGTATAAGAAATGAACGCATCTAAACGAAACATTCCAATGTTTGTAAGTTCTGTTCATGTTTACATAAACGAGATGGTACCATCTATGTAGTTATAAGTCGGTGGTGTAGTGTCTAGTGTAGCGCGGGTTGTTTGAAATGGAAGGTATTTTCTGAGTTGATGAGTGCATTTTGAGAGTTTTTAATGTGCGCATCGTTATTTTCGCCGAATTTTACGTTAGAAGCAATGTATCATATTTATTTAGCAAAAGTACGCAGCAGACCCATTTCAATGAGAGGACTTTGTCATAGTACACCAACATTGATAGTACTTTTGCCTATACAACAAAGCATTGCAAGAGCTGTATTATTTGAATACTGGCAACAGCGCGTTTGATCCGATCATTTTTAACCCCCTTCCGCCCTCGTGATGGTGGAGGAGACGCGGGGTCATAACCACTAATGTAAAGGTCCTCGGTCCCGGCAAATAAAAACAATCAGCTTTACCTTGGAGTCACTCCGAAATCTACTTGGATTTCACGTGGAAACTCCCAGCCGATACGATAAATATTTGAGGATAAGCCATCTGCTGCTAGTGTGTAATCCTCAAATTATAACTGTTTAATTTTCTATCAAGGGACCCAAAGATGAGGCACCAGGATATTGTCTTTCTCTCTCTCTCTCTCTCTCTCTCTCTCTCTCTCTCTCTCTCTCTCTCTCCTCTTCTCTCTCTCTCTCTCTCTCTCTCTCTCTCTCTCTCTCTCTCTCTCTCTCTCTCTCTCTCTCTCTCTCTCTCAGCCTATTTGAATGCATTTGTTAGAAAAGGATGGATGTATGTGCTGTCACGTGACGTCATCCCCTGTTTCTGTCCTTTTCTATCGCATGCAATCAAATGGGCTCAGAGAGAGAAGGACAATATCCTGGTTGCTACGGCTACGCGGGGAGTCAAAATTTCTCCCGCATTAGGGTCCATTACTCACCGCGCGCTCTCCCCTCGGGCAGATCACTTATTATTCTCTGTTTATGCATACGAATAGATTCCGTGCGTAATTGTTTTAACATTCAACCACTATGGGTCTTTTTTTTTTTTTCAGTATAACCGATAGATTTTGAGTAAGTGCCCATTTAGAATCAATTTATTATTCAACACATGCTTGGATAAGATAAAATCCACATCGTCGGACAATTACATGGGGTGTCGCATGAGTACCAAGACTAAAGCTTGTGACTTCAAAAATAAAGAAGCTAATGAAATCATCTTGAACTCATTTTCTATCGATTGAGCTCAAGTTGAATGCATTTTTCACAAATGGGGCTCTTGCAAACTTTTGCTACGCGGGAACTTGATTCTTGCACAAAAACTTTTGGAAATGATGATGAATGCACTGAAAAATCACGAAATTCACTCTTAGCATTGGGCATAATGGCGGAAAGACGCAGGTATCATGGGAGATTCCTATTTAAAATGAGACATATCTCTGGGTAGTGTGTTTCCGTAGAGAAAGTGACAGATTATACAGGAATCTCACATGATACCTGCTTTGAAGCGCCAGTACGATCTTGCCTTTAAAGCAGTTTTGTGAGTTTATTACTTACTGAATTTTAGACTTTTTCGGTGTGATTTTTGTGATTTTCGCTGGTTATTACGTCAGATTCGACCATTTATTTGCTTCTAGCAAAAGTTTGTAAGAGTCCCATTTATCAGAATATTTGATTCATGGCCTAAATTTAAAGGAAACTATTTCTACGTTCATATATAGAGAAGAATCAATCCTCGACCAAAATAAAAAATCATTAAAATCAATGATCAAATCCAAAACTGAATTTACCCTCTTCACTGGTATTTTGAAATTGATGAGCCAGTTTGGTTAAAAACTGACAAAGTTATTACATTTCGAGAAAAAAAATTAACTGTAAGAAATACCTCACGAACACTGTCTCACATTAAACATTAATATGAGGGGGACCCCCAGACCCCCCTGTCTTTTCTTGGAGATACTCCCGGGCTTCCCTTCAATATTATAGGGGAGACCCCAAGACCCCCTCATATTTTCTGTGGAAAACCCCCAGACACCCCTATATTACTCTAGGGGAGACCCCCCATACCCTTATTTAATATTCTAGGGGAAACTCCCAGGCTCCCTCTAATCATAAGTGGCGGTAGCCACCAGGCCAAGTCCATTCTGGATACAGACAGAGACACAGTGGCGTCGCGTGCAATTTGGCAACAATGTATTCTATCCATTTAAACTCATGTAAAAGATCGAATTCAGGGGGTGCACAGTGCACAAGGAAAATTCTATATATTTAATGAGTTTAAATGGAGCAGTTGCATTGTTGCCAGATGGCACATCTGCGCCATCACAATACTTTCTCAATTCATAATTTCGTTAAAGTGAGGAAGTAAAAAGTCGACCCCTCACGGATTTTACTAATTGTTGGTCTCTTTACGGTGCTATGAAAAATTTGGGGCCTTTGGGGCCTTTCCAGACACCCCCCTTCCTCCCTCCCTTGATACCATACGTTGAGGAAATTCCATGGGCTCACTAGGAGTGAATACCCACCCGTTCTAGAGAACTCTCATGAAAGAGTCTTCTTCAACCTCTAGACTCTGGAGCGAGAGAAAAAAAAATCATAATTTAAATCGAATCACATTCTTTGATACAAATTAATTATACGTTCGAAATGACGTGTTGCAGGTCCATTCAGTATTTTTGGACTTTTCTTCGAAATAGCTTACTCCACAGCAGACGATGGCGTTTTGAATACTAGAACCAACGAGTATGCGCGAGAATGAAGAATCCGACCTCGTGTTTATTATTAGAGCACCAGTTAGTCTGATCTGACTTCACCACGGGAGTTTCCCATTCCGAGTAAACTATCAGACATAAATAAAAGGTATTCAACCTTTTTTTTCAGGCCTTCCAGGTAGACTTCTCGGAGAGGAGTCAGGAGTATATCAAAACTCAGAGCTGAGTGACGCATAATCTAATCAGCTGACTTTCGAATATAAAGATACAATAACGAACCAAGAGTAATCCGTATTGTTGAACAATGTCTTGATAAGTTGTAATCCGAATTAAAGGATCCACCAGACGAAAGAGGATTTGAAGGTCTTCGACACGGGTTTTAAGGGATGAAAAAAGGCCACACCACCAGTGCTACCAGTCACCCCTGGAGGGATCCCACCACGCTCTCATCATAAACACGGAAAAGAAGAAAAAGAAAGAAAAAAAGGTTTACAGCGTTATTATTCCTACTAATACATTTGTCAAAGAGTCTGAGGGCATTCGATCATTCTGCCAAACTATCATTTTCTGCTACAATAAAGCCAACAATGAGAACACTTAAAAATGGCAATCAAAAATCAAAAGTCGATTGGGCTCCTCGCTCATTTCTATTTGCACCCTGCCCGGGGGCTAACAAAAGGGATAGGAGAAAAAGAAGAAGAAGAAAAATCTGGTCTCCCCGTGAAAGAAAAAAAGGTACACTACTGCTACACACAATGAGAGTTGACGCATTTTTGAAAAGGATAAATCGTTGGTGTGTGTGTGTGTGTGTAACCAAGAATTTGTTTCTCTCTCTCTCTCTCTCTCTCTCTCTCTCTCTCTCTCTCTCTCTCTCTCTCTCTCTCTCTCTCTCTCGCTCTGTCCATTTGACTGCTTGTGTTAGCAAAGGACAGAAACAGGGGCCGATGTCACGTGACAGTCTCGACATCCATCCTTTTCTAACGCATGCGTTTAAAGGTGAAAAGAGAGAGAAAGAAAAATTCCTGGCTATGTGTGTGTGTGTTTGTGAATTGTGTTGAGGAGCGTCGAGGTTGTAGGTTAGGTGGGGTTTATTATTTTGAAGTTTTCATTCAGTGTTATTGTAATTTCAGAGACTGGTCATTGAGAAGGGACCTGAATGAGGTGGGCCCTTCCTTACAATCAAGTTGAGTTGAGACCCGCTCTCCTATATTACATTTAAAAAGCGGTGTTTCATGGTCGCTGAGCACAGACAATCGGACTCGGTGAGCCTTAAAATGCGGCCATACAGAATGCAGAATACGGCCATGGGTCTCGACCATAATATTGGTTGTTGAATGTTGGCTTGGCGCACGCCCCGAGCTGTAAGATTTTTCGGGGTCGGTCGCGCATTTTTGACGCGCGGATGTTTGAAAGGCGCCTGGATTATTGCTCTGGAAAGGCCGCGCAGCGAGGCCTGAATACTGTAAAGTGTATTCTGCACTTAAATAAAAAAAAAAGTTTAAAATAAAGGGGGAAAGATTCGAGAAGTTGATGAGCCGTATAATGAATGGAGAATGCGATGGAAAATTATGGAGGCAGTTGTGTGGAGTTAAATTTTATTAGCGTGAAGGTATATATCTGATTATTTGAAAGGTTCGTTAACCTGCCCATTGAGCTGCAGAAAGCAAAACAGCACCTAGCAAAGAATGGGACTCTTGCTAATATCAGTTTTATTCGATTTAACGCAGTACTTCCTTACTTAAAAAGCAGCAAGAATAACGATGCGTATACTAATAAAACGAAGGGAATACCCCACGGAAACTTTCTCACATCAAATTAATTTGGGGGAGACCCTTATACCCCCCTTTTATATTCTGGGAGAGGCCACCAGAACCCCATTTAATATAATGGAGGAGACCCCAAGACACCCCCCCAAACATATTCTGGAGAAGACACCTAGACACCCCTTTAATATTTTTATCTTAATCCAAAGATCCATTTTTGAAATATTTAAATTTTTTAAGCATTTGGTCTATTATTCCCATTGATGTTAATGGGAACAATTATTCATTCATAACTAACCTAAAAATTGATTTTTCAAAAAAAAAAAAAAAAAAAAAAAAAAATCCCTCTGAGAAATGTTAAAAGCGCCATTTCTGCAAAATGTGTATGCATATGGATCAATGATTAAAAAATTATGATGGCATTCACCGTACGATACGTAAGATTCGATGCCTAACTCGAAATTTTTTAACCGACGAAAATCGAAAAAAAGCAAAGGGGTTACATCGTCGATTTTTTCGGCCGGAAAATCGAAGTATCGCAGACCGGCTTTTAACGTGACTTTTCCGACGTAAAATGGTCCGATAAATCGATTCCGACGATCGCCGGATCGATCCGAGAGTTCCTTCTCGAGGAATCGGTGGATGTTCCAAATCAGGTTCCTGGGGATTTGAATGTAGCCGGTTCTTTCGGTTCCATCACCGATTACAAGAGAACGAAGCATCGGATGGATCTGCGGATTAATGCAATCGACTCCTCGGCTCCGATTACGTAGGATTCGATGCCTCATCCGAAATTTTTTGCCCCGACGAAAATCGAAAAAAAGCAAAGGGGTTACATCGTCGATTTTTTCGGCCGGAAAATCGAAGTATCGCAGACCGGCGTTTAACGTGACTTTTCCGACGTAAAATGGTCCGATAAATCGATTCCGATAATCGCCGGATCGATCCGAGAGTTCCTTCTCGAGGAATCGGTGGTTTTTCGGAATCAGGTTCCGGGGATTCGAACGTAGCCGGTTCTTTCGGTTCCATCACGGATTCCAAGAGAACGAAGCTTCGGATGGATCTGCGGATTGTTGCAATCGACTCCTCGGCTCCGATTACGTAGGATTCGATGCCTCATCCGAAATTTTTTGCCTCGACGAAAATCGCAAAAAAGCAAAGGGGTTACATCGTCGATTTTTTCGGCCGGAAAATCGAAGTATCGCAGACCGGCGTTTAACGTGACTTTTCCGACGTAAAATGGTCCGATAAATCGATTCCAATAATCGCCGGATCGATCCGAGAGTTCCTTCTCGAGGAATCGGTGGTTTTTCGGAATCAGGTTCCGGGGATTCGAACGTAGCCGGTTCTTTCGGTTCCATCACGGATTCCAAGAGAACGAAGCTTCGGATGGATCTGCGGATTGTTGCAATCGACTCCTCGGCTCCGATTACGCAGGATTCGATGCCTAACTCGAAATTTTTTGCCCCGACGAAAATCGAAAAAAAGCAAAGGGGTTACATCGCTGATTTTTTCGGCCGGAAAATCGAAGTATCGCAGACCGGCTTTTAACGTGAGTCGTGACTTTTCCGACGTAAAATGGTCCGAAAAATCAAATCCGACAATCGCCGGATCGATCCGAGAGTTCCTTCTTGAGGAATCGGTGGATGTTCCGAATCAGGTTCCTGGGGATTCGAACCTAGCCGGTTCTTTCGGTTCCATCACCGATGTCAAGAGAACGAAGCTTCGGATGGATCTGCGGATTGTTGCAATCGACTCCTTGGCTCCGATTACGTAGGATTCGATGCCTAACTCGAAAATTTTCGCCCCGACGAAAATCGAAAAAAAGCAAAGAGGTTACATCGTCGATTTTTTCGGCCGGAAAATCGAGGTATCGCAGACCGGCTTTTAACGTGACTTTTCCCGACGTAAAATTGTACGATAAATCGATTCCGACAATCGCCGGATCGATCCGAGAGTTCCTTCTCGAGGAATCGGTGGATGTTCCGAATCAGTTTCCTGGGGATTTGAACCTAGCCGGTTCTTTCGATTCCATCACGGATTACAAGAGAACGAAGCTTCGGATGGATCTGCGGATTGTTGCAATCGACTCCTCGGCTCCGATTACGTAGGATTCGATGCCTCATCCGAAATTTTTTGCCCCGACGAAAATCGAAAAAAAGCAAAGGGGTTACATCGTCGATTTTTTCGGCCGGAAAATCGAGGTATCGCAGACCGGCTTTTAACGTGACTTTTCCCGACGTAATATTGTACGATAAATCGATTCCGATAATCGCCGGATCGATCCGAGAGTTCCTTCTCGAGGAATCGGTGGATGTTCCGAATCAGGTTCCTGGGGATTTGAACCTAGCCGGTTCTTTCGGTTCCATCACCGATTACAAGAGAACGAAGCTTCGGATGGATCTGCGGATTGTTGCAATCGACTCCTCGGCTCCGATTACGTAGGATTCGATGCCTAACTCGAAATTTTTTGCCCCGACGAAAATCGAAAAAAAACAAAGGGGTTACATCGTTGATTTTTTCGGCCGGAAAATCGAAATATCGCAGACCGGCTTTTAACGTGACTATTCCGACGTAAAATGGTCCGAAAAATCGATTCCGACAATCGCCGGATCAATCCGAGAGTTCCTTCTCGAGGAATCGGTGGATGTTCCAAATCAGGTTCCTGGGGATTCGAATGTAGCCGGTTCTGTCGGTTCCATCACCGATTACAAGAGAACGAAGCATCGGATGGATCTGCGGATTGTTGCAATCGACTCCTCGGCTCCGATTACGTGGGATTCGATGCCTAACTCGAAATTTTTTGCCGCGACGAAAATCGAAAATAAGCAAAGGGGTTACATCGTCGATTTTTTCGGCCAGAAAATCGAAGTATCGCAGACCGGCTTTTAACGTGACTTTTCCCGACGTAAAATGGTATGATAAATCGATTCCGACAATCGCCGGATCGATCCGAGAGTTCCTTCTCGAGGAATCGGTGGATGTTCCAAATCAGTTTCCTGGGGATTCGAACCTAGCCGGTTCTTTCGGTTCCATCACCGATTACAAGAGAACGAAGCTTCGGATGAATCTGCGGATTGTTGCAATCGACTCCTCGGCTCCGATTACGTAGGATTCGATGCCTAATCCGAAATTTTTTGCCCCGACGAAAATCGAAAAAAAGCAAAGGGGTTACATCGTCGATTTTTTCGGCCGGAAAATTGACGTATCGCAGACCGGCGTTTAACGTGACTTTCCCGAAGTAAAATGGTCCGATAAATCGATTCCGATAATCGCCGGATCGATCCGAGAGTTCCTTCTCGAGGAATCGGTGGTTTTTCGGAATCAGGTTCCGGGGATTCGAACGTAGCCGGTTCTTTCGGTACCATCACCGAATACAAGAGAACGAAGCTTCGGATGGATCTGCGGATTGTTGCAATCGACTCCTTGGCTCCGATTCCGTAGGATTCGTTACCTAATCCGAAATTTTTTGCCCCGACGAAAATCGAAAAAAAGCAAAGGGGTTACATCGTCGATTTTTTCGGCCGGAAAATCGAAGTATCGCAGACTGGCTTTTAACGTGACTTTTCCCGACGTAAAATGGTCAGATAAATCGATTCCGACAATCGCCGGTTCGATCCGAGAGTTCCTTCTCGAGGAATCGGTGGATGTTCCGAATCAGGTTCCTGGGGATTCGAACCTAGCCGGTTCTTTCGGTTCCATCACCGATTACAAGAGAACGAAGCTTCGGATGGTTCTGCGAATTGTTGCAATCGACTCCTCGGCTCCGATTCCGTAGGATTCGATGCCTAATCCGAAATTTTTTGCCCCGATGAAAATCGAAAAAAAGCAAAGGGGTTACATCGTCGTGGATTTTTTCGGCCGGAAAATCGAAGTATCGCAGACCGGCTTTTAACGTGATTTTTCCGACGTAAAATGGTCCGATAAATCGATTCCGACAATCGCCGGATCAATCCGAGAGTTCCTTCTCGAGGAATTGGTGGATTTTCCGAATCAGGTTCCTGGGGATTCGAACCTAGCCGGTTCTTTCGGTTCCATCACCGATTACAAGAGAACGAAGCTTCGGATGGATCTGCGGATTGTTGCAATCCCCCCTCCCTCCGGTAACACAGGGCTTAACGTAGTTAAAGCCCCAAACTAGCGACCAGAAATAGTTCTGAGCCTCAGATTCCCTCGATCCTCGCCTTCAAAAAGTTTTTCGCGTCGAGTCGTTTCCTTGTGTGTTTTAGAAATCGACCTTTTTCGCTCGCACGTCAGAGCTCTGAAATGTCCATTACTCCAGCTTTTCAGGAGCCCTCGGCTGTTGAAGTGGTCATTAGAAACAGTGAGGGAGACCGATCCGACACATCAGTGCGTGAGGCCTGAAATTTGACGATGAACAAGCGGAGCCATAAGTCCTGCGTCGACGATTCGACGCAACCCGCATTACATGTGCAGTTAACGCTCTCTTATCTTTCTTTTCTTTTGTTCTATCAAGACCGAGAATGGTTCGGTTTACGTGTAGTGTGGGTTTCGTCGAATCGTCGACGTAGGACTAATGGCTTTGCTTGTACTTTCTCCATTTAAATTCACTGAAAGAATCGAATGCCTCGGTCATCGGCGATGATCAGATGTTTTGACCTTTTGTATGTATTTAAAGGGGAAAAAAGAATTTTTGCCAAATTGCACGCCTCGCCACTGCAACACATAGGACTTTCTAATATACTATGATTGTAAATTAATGCGAGTTGCTTCGATCATTTTGTCGGAATTTGCGCATACTTTTAGGAACTTGAAAATCACAATTGGTGCAGAAAAATCTGCAGAAACAGTTTCTTTCCTTGCATGAATTTGCATTTGAAACTTTGGACCCATTTCTCATGTGAAACAACAAAAGAGTAAGTGGGAAAGAACATTTGTTTGGATCAGTGGCGTAGCGCGAAATTTGGCAACGTTGCATTGTGTCCATTTAAACCATTTAAACCCATATAAAAGGTCGAATGTGAAGGTGTTCACCGAACACCCAATAGTTCGACCTTTTCAATGGGTTTAATTGGACGAATTGCAACGTTGCCCTATCGCACGCTACGCCACTGGTTTGGATCCAATTTTTTATGGTCGTCATATACCGAAACTGTCTTTACTTGGGAAAGCGGCTAGTTGCGCTACCTATCGGATTGTTTAGCCTTCATTTAAACTTATCGTAACATAATCGATTCTAAGAGGTAGATTGTGTAATATGCCGTCCCCGAATCGATATTTTACACGAGTTTATATGCAAAAATAAAAACAATCGAATCGCGATTTCCTCCCTTTTTCTTCCCTATGGACAACACAGGAGAGAACGATGAAGGATATTAACTCATTGAATAATAAAAATCGTTGACTTTCTCATAGTAAATTTATTTGGTTGTTTCAAGAAGACAACATCTATCGATTTAAAATATGAACAAGTTGAAAATAGGCTGAATAAAATGTTTTGTATTTCCATACAAACATGTTTATAAGTACTCATAATAATATGTACATAATATCACTATGATAGAAGACAGACAACATTGGGTTCAAGTATTAAACAAGACTTTTTTTTTGCACAGGAAATAAATAGGTATTGTAAACTGTTTACACATAATTACACATGAAACATACATTGTATGCGTACAGTCTTGCGTACAACTCAATATACATGAAAATATTACGTTAGTTTCGTATATCTCTAAGAATAAATAAAATTATTCACAAATTTAAATTGAATTATCAACTAAGAAAGGAACATGGCATATCTAATATGACTTTATTTTTTGTTTGTTTTATTATTATTTAGAAACTATTACTTTTGTAGACTAATTTTATAATACACTTTATACATTTTATTTGATAAAATTGAATTTTTATTTACAATTTGGTATTGGTTTCTCTAGCCTAAAAGTGAAGTTGAAACTTCACGAACAAAGTTTAGATTAGGAATAAAGTTTCAGACAGTGAATGATCAAAAAGAATCAATAAACAGGGAACCTAGATCTAAGGAAGTTTTAAGACGGACCCAACAAGCATGCAGAGGCGGCTCTTGAAGTTTGGCAACAATGTCATTCCTCCATTAGATTCCATGCAAAACAATCGAATGCTTCAACTGCAATCGATTGTTGTAAATAGAACCAAATGGAGGGAAAACATTGTTACCAAATTGCACGAGCTGCCGCTCAAACAGTATTTCGATGTTTAAAAAAAAAAAAAAAAACAATCAAACTATTTAATAGGAGCCATTAGAAAAAAGACAAAAAAACCCTCTGAGCAGTGATATCTCGTGCAATTTGGCAACAGTGTACTTCCTCAATTCAAACGAATGTAAAACAATCTATTCTCCAGAATGCTGTCAGTACCCTTAAGAATCGATTTTTTATCTGAATTTAAATGGAAAAATTGCACGTTTGGCAAATTACACGAGCCGCCACTATCTCTGATCCTTAAAATTACATTAGTAAAGCTTCGATTCTCGCAATATTTTGGATAAAGAGAATTGTCTTTAGAGAGGAAATAACAATCGATGAAAAATAATTCATTTGAAAAGAAGGAAGTAAAAACATGAATATTGATTAGAGTTTTGAAGAACAGAATAAACACAGTTTAAAATACTCCACTGTTAAGATTACATAAAATTATTTTATAAAATTATTTTATGTTCCAATTTCACCGAGACGGAATGCAATTTGCTGAGCCAGCAGATTAATTAGCGCTTGTCTGTGTTTGGACTTTTATATGATAAACTTTCAACAAATTAAATCTTTAGGACAAAACCGGGGTTTTAGGAACTTCCGTGCGAGGATTAATCTGTACGCAAAATGAGCAGTTATAATTAATCAACGCAGTTGATTTACAAGGTGATGAAAATTCTAATTCAAGCATTATCGACTGTAATAAAGTAAAGAATCGAGCGTTGGAATCCAGACGTAATAAATCGAAATCCTAATCTTAAGACACTCGTCATTCTCAGTACTTACTTTGGTCACAACTCACATTGGATCGAGATATTGAATTTTCCGGACATAATTTTAAGAATAAAAATAAAGATTAGGAATAATGAATTGAGAGATAGTCCTTGATAATGAGTGAAATAATTTATTTCCGAGCTTTAAAGTGAGTCAACTAACAGGATTTTTCCAAGACATTCACATCACTACAATTTTTTTTTTTTTTTTTTTTTTTTTTTTTTAAAGAATAAAAAAACTACAGTATTATTTTTGTTCGAAAAAATCCACATTTCAATCCAATGCGCGACTCACAAAGATATATTTTTATTTTTGTGGATTTCAAGAAACAAAAAACAAATAAAAATCACCTTTTATGGCACATTAAACATTTAAGGTTAGGACTAAACGTCAGCATTGAGAGGAGAGACAGCGTTAATTTACGATTTTTTTTTTTTTGCAAATCACCATTTCCGATTTATGAGACATAGGAAATGGAATACTTTATTCTTAAATCAACTTTAAAGTATCTGGCTAAGGCTTGGACGACGCAGCAACATCGAATATCCTCAATTTAAAATATTTGCAAAATAATCGATTCTTGGTGGGGCAAACCGCGTCTCCTGGGTTCAAGTGGCGTAGCGTGCAATTTGGCGAAGTTGTATACTGTTAATTTAAAGCCATGTGAAAGGTCTAATGCGAAGGTCTTCACCGAAAACCAAATAGTTCGATATTTTCCTATAGGTTTAAATAGAAACAATAAAGCGTTACCAAATTGCACGCCACGTTTTGATGAGTTCGATATTTTAAATGGGTTTAAATGGTGAAAAAACGTGGTTGCCAGTTTTCAAGACCCTCTCTACTGAAAATATCAGCAGTGCCACGAGAATCTATCTCTATCTCTTCTCTCTCTATTAAAACAAACATGTTTGACAAAGGTAGATAAGAAAATGGACTTCCTCTCCCCTCATTTCATTTCTTTTTCCAATGCGTGCATTCAATTGTAAGAATAGAGTAATAGAGGCCATCCTAGAAGCGCCACTGAAGTAGTACACTTATTATTTTCAATGGGGCAGTTGCAAGGGTCTGAATTCATGTTTTTTTTTGTTTTCTGTTTCTGTTTTTTTTTTTCTATTGTAAGAAGTTCAGAGTAGGTACTTGGTGAGCTGAAAACAAGGATGCCTTTGGTTTCTAATTAGGTTGCATGGTTCCAGGATGCGATTTTGGCTCAAACTACATTGTTATAAATGGAAATTACCGGGAATAATCGGGAATTACTCGGAATAACCGGGAATTACCCGGAATAACCGGGAAAATCGGGTCACTTAATAAAGAACGAAAGGCACTTTGTTCTCAGCTCATCGAGTACTTGCATTTTCTTTATAATAATAACAATAATAAAAAAAAACAAAACACAAAAAACAAAACAAAAAAAACAAAAAAACACAAATTCAGACTCTTGCAACTGACTATTAAAAGCAATGGTGGTTGGTGAAAAAACGACTGTTGTTCTCCATCTGTATCTAGGCAAAAATATCGATTTATTTGATGTTCAATTTAACATCATAAGGATCGATTCTTTTCTATGTCTTTAGATGTAGGAGACATCGGATGTCATCCATTTCAAAAACCACCATCGAAACAAAAATATAGCGAAGAAAATGATTGAAGAACGAATTTAGTATTTAAAATGTAGCACCTTAACATTAATAGAGACAATCATATTGCACTATGGCGATCTTACGATACAGAAACCATTAAAGACGATCTCTCCGCTGAGGTCGCATCTTTAGAAAAATAATTTAGTTGGAAATAGTTCCTTGAGACAATCATTTTTTTGTTCTCTAAAATTAGTTGAATGAAGTAGATACAATGCAGAAATAAATTAAAAGTTGGCGCCGAAGGCAAAACAAGCATTTCGTATAGTAAATGGCTACAAAATTACCAACTTGATTATCAATGGCTCAATTTTGGCCTTATTGGACGAACAGGTACTGTTTTTCAAGTTTAGAACATCATCCTTGAAAAGAAACAACGGTTTTTGTCGTCTGATATTATGACATGGAAGCAAGGACACTCTTAATAATACGCTTTGAAGTTTTGCAGACCCTGCTTACATTCAAAGTATATTCAAAGAGATATAACTCGTGGAATTGATTTTTTTTTTTCTATTTATATTTGGCCAAATATTATGTTATAGTAAGAAATCAATAACACGAGGAAGCTTGAGACAATATTTATCAATGGAAATGTTAAACACAGAGTAAACTCTTTAATGCATTTTGAAGTTTTGCAGACCCTGCTTCCAATCAAAGTATTCAAAGAGATAACTCAAGGAACATATTTTTTTTTTCTATTTTTATTTGGTCAAAGCTTGTGTTAATGTGAGAAAAAAATTAAACGATGAAGCTTGAGACAATCTTCATCAATGAAATTGGTAAACACAGTTTAAACTCCTTCATCCATTTTGAAATTTTGTAGACCCTATAGTTACATTCAAAGTATTTAAAAACAGTCAGTGTTTTAACATAAATAGTAACGTCTATAGAATTTGGAAACACATTTTTGAACATTTTTTTAAAAAAGTCTCCAAACTCCAAAAAAACAGGGCTTAGATTATTATTCTATAGTAAGATAAATCGTGGAATAGATCATTTTTCTTTTTCGTTTCGGCCAAAGATCATGTTAACGAAAGAAAGAAAAAAACAAAAAAACAAACACGAAGAAGCAGGAGACAATCTTCTCCATTGGAAGGGTTAAACACATACAGTATCGTTTCCTTCAACATCAATATCCATTATCCAACAAGAGCTTGTGGGGTCGGTCGTCCATAAAGATCCCGAGATGAATTTTGGTAGCTGCTGTAAGCAAGAGCTTACTTTGGTGGTGGGTACGGGGATATGGGGGGTAGTTACGAGAGGCTAGCGGGGGAGGGGGATCCGGCAGCCGACGTAGCCGGGCCGGGTGAAGAATTTGTCGAGGGTTGAGGGGGTATTGGGGTTGGGGCGGGAATGTTGTGGGGCATGAACTGACTCATGGGATGTCGGCCGCTGAGCAGCGCTGAGAGGGGATGGGCGGGATGATGGAGGAGATCTGCCGGGTGGTGAGTCTGAAAGTAAGGGGGTAAATGGTGAGGGGGTCCCGGTCCGTAGAGGGGGTGGTGAGGCCTTGCGGCCGCGATGGTTGCCATTTTCATCTTCTCGATTTCGGCCTCTTGAAGCCGCTTCGCTTTGGCACGACGATTTTGAAACCAGATTTTCACCTGAAACAATCAAATAAGAGAGGAATCCATCAGTCAACAATACTTGAAGGACTTTGGCATGCAAGTTTGCCCTTTCGCTCACTGTGTCCCATGTGTTCGGACAACAATGGGGGGAATTGTTTTCATGGAAACGTAAAAAAGAAAAGAAAGGTGAGTTTTTGGCACACTACAAAAAATAAGATCAGTCGACCAAGCTTGCGTCAATCAACTCCATAATTTGTCATTCAGCTCCATATTTTGTCTTTGAAATTAATCATTTCCATCCAAATTAACAATCAATCAGTTATCGATTTCAATCACAAAATATCATCTCGTAACCTATTGTTTACTGTAAGTTTACATTTTAGTTTATATTTAGTTCATACCTATTAAAACTTGTTTATTTCTCCCAGGTATTTGATGTCTTTTCACAGCTCTCTCTTCATTTACTATAATTAAAGTTCAAAACACCATGTAAGTTGACAAAATTTTACATGGAGCCTTATGGAAATTAGAAAAAATTGACTCGCACATTAAATCATAAGAGAAAAGTTCGTTCAATTTAATGGTATAGGTTTCAGATTTACAGTGACACTTTTTTTCATAATTCGTGCAAAGAAGGATTAAATCATTATTACAGATCAGAGTCTTTTCGTACGTTATCATGCTAATGAACTAAAATGTGTAATCTGTTTGTTAATAGGTTGAAATGGAATCGTCACAATATGGTCTGAGATTGTCAATTTTTGGCAAACAAAAAACAAAAACAAACAATAAATTGATGATTATTTAATTTTCTCGTATGTTTTTTATTTAAGTTGAAAAAGGAAAGAAAGAGGGGGTTTTATCCCGCTTTCCATCCAATGGCGTAGCGTGCAATTTGGCAACGTGGTATTTTGTTCATTTAAACTCATGTAAAGGGTCGAATGCGAAAGTTTTCACCGAACACCCAATTGTCAGAAATTTGTCATGGGTTTAAATGGACGAACTGCAACGTTGCCGAACTGCAAGCTATGCCACTGTTTCTATCCTTGTCTAACAAACTTTTTTCAATGAAGAAAAAGGAGATAGAAAATTTCTCGTTGAGCTACAAGCTTAGTATATATTATTTAAGACTTTATCTGAGCGAGATAAAATCCCGCGAATTATCAGGCGTGCTGTTAACTGGTAATCCAAATTATGATAAGGCAAGTATCTAAACATAAAAAAAACTCCAGTGTCATTTGAGCCCTTTTTGTTCACGATGCTACCTCAGAAATTCATGTGGTAGAAGAAAAAATGAAAAAAACGAAAAAAAAAGGAAGAAAAAACAATTAGCGTGGGTCGTATCCATTTCATGAGCCGTCGACTTTGCGATGGCCTCTGTTTCGTTTTTCAAACGCTACAGCCACGGCCCTTTTGGAATCGATCGCTTGTTGTTAGTCTCATGAATATTTGTTTGATGGATAAGGTCGATTCGAAATTATTTACAAGCGACGCAGACGGGCGGATCAATGGCGAAATGTGATAATTGGCCATTAATTAATTGAAATACACCTCTGGAATCAGGTTGACATCAATTAGGTATAAAAAATATTCAACGTTTTTACACGATCCATTTTTCAATTTCCACCTCCTCGATATATAAAAGGTAGATTAGAAAGTAAAACCTCCATTCATCATCATTTCTCTCTCTCTCTCTCTCTCTCTCTCTCTCTCTCCTCTCTCTCTCCTCTCCTCTCTCCTCTCTCTCTCTCTCTCTCTCTCTCTCTCTCTCTCTCTCTCTCTCTTCCTCTCTCTCTCTTTTCCACGAGGCGAACCCGAGGAGTCAAGTGCTTCGTGATTAATTAAATATAAAAATATGTAAAAGGAAACGAGTAAAAAAAAGAAAAAAAAAAGTTATGAGAGTGACAAATTAACTGATTCCACCTCGAATGTGTTCCTTCGGATACTCTTCGGATCGGGGGCTTCACATTCTTGAGATCTGAACTTATTTGTTCACAGGAGCTGCGTTCTGCCCCTTCCTCGCCTCGTCCACCGCAAGCTCATCTCGACCTTTCCCGTTCATTTGAATTAGTGTTTTGTCTTCTTCCCTCCCTCCGCTCGCTTCCCCTTATCTTCCCGGAGAGCGCTCTTGGCTAATCAATTCGAAAACCGGTTCACTTCCGTTTTCAAGAAACTTTTTATTTTTTTTTTTTCCTCGTTTGCCACCTCTCTTCTGTGCCCCCCATTACCCTCACTAACCCCTTCACTCCCTCTAGTATCTTTAATTATCCATTTCAATTTTTACTTAATTCAACGGTTTAACACACACATATTTCTATGGTGTACCTATAATAGGGCTCTTGCAAACTTATGCTACATGGGATTGAAGAGAGAGTTCATTCTTGTACAAAAACCTGTAAGAATGACGATGAGTATACTGAAAAATCACGAAATTCACTCTCAGAATCGGACTTAATGGCGGAGACATGCAGGTATCATGGGAGATTCCTATCTAAATTTTATTGAGCCATATCTCTGTGTTTCAGTGACAAATAGACAGGAATCTTCCATGATACATGCGTTGAACCGCCATTACGATCTTGCCATTAGATTAATTTTGTGAGTTTATTACTGAATTTTAGACTTTTTTACTGTGATTTTTTGAGATTTTTGCTGGTTTTTACATCAGATAGAACTATCCATTTGCTCACGGCAAAAGTTTGCAAGAGCACCATTGATGTGACCGTAGCAAATCGTTCAAGTTGTCAACGTAGCGCTTCGACCATTTAAACCCATGGAAAAGGTGGAGATCAAGGATTTTCACGTTCTATTTCGTACATTTGAAGACATGCAATAGGTCGAACTGCTGGAAGTGCTGCGAGAACCCTTGGATTCGATCTTTTACAAGGTTTACAAGGGGAATAATACAACGCTGTCACATTCAACTCCATGTCACTGACCCTAGGGCTAGGTAAACTGAACGGTTCAATGAGAGATGAAACTTAACCCTTTACTGCGCCGTGGCACCCTTTGAGGCACATAACCTATTTTCCCCTTTTTAAAAACTTGAAAGTTCAAACATAATTTTCTCCTTGTCGTATGAAAGATTGTGGGGGCCATTTGAAGAAAACAAAACGAACAAACAAGAATTAACCCATTTGAACTTAATTTTACTTAATTATGGGGCCATTTGAAGATAAAAAAAAAAAAAAAAAAAAAAAAAAAAAAAAAAAAAACTAACCCGTTTGAACTTAATTTTGCTTCCTATGCTAGCCCAAGTTGAATTCGGTACTTTGCAGCTCCCTAGGACACAACAGTTTTAATGCAAGACATTTTTCACTATTTTTTCCTTTTCATTTTGTGTCAAAATCAACTGAAAAATGGTGTTTTCGAGTGGGGGAAAAAATACGCAGTAAAGGGATAAAAAAAATACACTCTAATATTTACCTGAGTTTCGGTTAGATGGAGCGAGCTGGAGAATTCCGCCCGCTCGGCAATGCTAAGATACTGTTTCTCGCGGAATTTCTTTTCTAGACTAAGGAGTTGTTGAGTGGTGAAAGGAGTTCTTGGTTTCCTATTTGGTTTATGTTTCCTAAGATTGCACTTCAGTTTAGGTGGCTCTCCGTTATTTGAATCTGGAATCAGACAGAGATAAAATATAAATTATTCAAAGGAACAAAACGAAAAATATCTGCACGTATTTAGTTCAAATTTTACATTCAGAGCGACCGTTTGAGAGCTCAGAGCGTTTTCATTTAACCCTTCGATTACTAAATTGTTAAGTCAAGATGAAAGGTAACTCCTGCAATTCATGAAGTATGCAAGCCTCGCACCACTGAAGTTGAAACAGTTGCGTGGATTAAAAAGTAAGATAACCGCACCCAAAATCTCGAAATCGCGTATCAGACGATTAATTATCGGATTTCACTCTCTTAAAATCGACCGCTCTGACATAGTTCCGCTTGTTTCGTTTCAATGAATTGAGAATTATATTGTTTAAAAATCCATTTAAATCATCGATTAATAAATGGTTAAAAAAAAAAAAAAAAAAAAAAAAAAAAAAAAAAAAAAAAAAAAAATAATAATAATAATATTATTTGACACGGTATTTCCAAAGGATCTTTTAATCGAGCCGTTTAAGCGCCGGTACTACGTATATCGATATACGAATGACGGTCCTAAAAAGCGATCCGCGCTTCACTCGACGAGAGAACGTTAATCGCATAACTCTGTGATTGTGATTGCTCTGAGCGACTATAAAATTCAATTCATTAATAAGAAAGAAAAAATGAGTAAAAAAGAAGAAGAAGAAGAAGAAGAAGGAAACGCCGGTCATAACTCCGCGGCTTCGCGTGAAAACTTTCACGAGAACGATATATACCTTCACGAAACGAGTGAGATAATTAGTGAGATATTTGTTGTGATTAAATTTTCATTCAAGCGTCAAACGTCAACCATCAAACCGCGCCGAAAGCAATCGGGCACCGGGGAGGGGGGGGGGATAAGAAAAAAAAATGTACGAATAATTGCTCTAATTTCGGAACGGCGGAGAGACTTGAGAGAGAAAAGGGAAAGAGCGAGAAGAGGAGAGGAGTGGGGGGAGGGGGGGGGAGAGAGAAAGAATAGACGTTGCGTGCAATGCAGTGACTCTCTTTTTCTCTCTTCCATTTCTTTCAAATTTCTAATGAGTCCCTCGCGTTTTTCGAACTGCGCGAGAGGTCACCGACGAGGTCTTTACCCATAATACCCCGCGCGAGCACCTTTTTTCTATCCCCTGTCGACCTCTGCTCCTCGCCCTTGTACATTTAACGGCTCCATTAATGCAGCGATAATTTGATCGTAAAAAGTGTGTCCGTTCCTCCCTTCCCCTCCCCACACACAATTCACCCCCGCGTTGTCAAATCGACGGGGGAAAAATGAAAATATCAAAGGGTCTGTTGCAGACTTTGGCTAAATCGTCGAACCCATTATATGCCCATTGGGTCCTTAACGACCCACTTAAATTGGTTTTTATTTGGACCAAATTACAGTAAGTTTAGGTAAATTTTACTCAAAATTCAATGTTGTGATCTTTCAGCACCTATAATTTAGCTGGACCAGAAAATTTCACAATTTTTAAATTTAAAAAAAATTTAACTCTATAAGATGGTGTTTTTTTTTTTTTTTTTTTTTTTTTTTTTTTTTTTTTAGAAAAACAATAACAAACACCCAACATATTCGAATAAAGTTGGGCATATATGGGTTAAAAGTGACAATTTAGGCGTAAAAAGCTAAAAAGTGACAAGGGCAGCTTCTGAAAACACAAATATTCATTAATAAACTCACAAAAATTGCGAAAAACACTGGACACTATTCTTCCTTGTATATTTTCACCACGTGCACAATATTTCGCGGGGTTAGCGTGGCACATATTCAAAAAATCATGGCACTGTCATCACAGCTGACTTCATGGACAGATAAACAGTATGTTCGAATTCTTGCGTCTCGGTTCTGTTAATTCCAGGGACCAAATAGTGTTACGGCTTGACGGTCCTCCGAAAGACGTTGGATGGTGCGCACGTAAGTATATTTGCGTGTGGTTTATACCCCCCGTAAGTGCTCACCGATCATCTGCGTGCAGGACCGTGAGGACGCAACACTATTTGGTCCCTGGTTTTGAAAGGTACGGAAAACGATATTTGTGTCGAAAAATTATCAAAATGAAACAATAACACACACGAGTTCCAAAGGTAATGATTGAAGTTGGAATCATCCTAGGAACCCCTAGGAGGTTCGATATTTTTCATGGGTTTTAAGAGTCAAATGCAACGTTGTCCAATCGCACGCTTCGATACTGAGCTTCAACTGAATCTTGTAGGTCGGTTCAAGTTCAAGCAAAGCCAAAAATATGTCAAAAATGACTCTCAAATGTTTCATAAAAGGGAGGGGGGACGGCAGAATGTAGTTCCGACTCAAAGAAGATTATCCTGAAAGGATTCCGTGTAGTATCGTTTTTAGGTTATACACACACCGGCATAAAAGTAAAACTTCGTCACTTCTTGTTAAAACACTAAATTTAATAGCAGCTGATTTTGACCCACGAAAATTTAATCGAACAAACAAACACTTGACAACGTGGAGACACGCAAAATACCAGTGAAGACGGAGGTAATCCATTTGAATAGGGTGCTGAAATAAGTCACCCCTTCACATTGGAGAAAGTCATAAAAAACGGTGGTTTATTCAAATAAACCCAGATAAGAATGTCCGATTGGAGCGGTTGTAACAATTTGGTTGTTGATATGATTGAGCTCATGAGAACTTGAAGCATCCTACTTAAAATATGATCGGAAGGTTAATGATAAGAGAGACGAAAAATTAATGAGTCATAAAAAGTGGGTCGCGTCCGATAGGTATTGTGACTTTGATGGGAACGAATAAGAGAGGCATCTAGCGACAAAGTTCAAAAGTACCGACCGACACGCTACAGGTAATGACGATAAAAATTGTAGTTAAAAATTAAACGACCTTGTTAATTGTCCTTATCAAATTACGATGATGTGGATTCGGTTTACCCCTTAGTTCGTATAAAAACAGTTGGCTCGAGGGCCTAGTTAAATAATTTCTGCAGAAAGTGCTCTCTGGTTTTATCTATTTTAAAAAACACCTTTAAATACTTTCGGAAGGATAATGTATCACCGAAAAAAATAGTTGGCCAGACTTACAGTCATGATTACTGTTTTTGTCACCTGCCAACAAGATGGTAAACTATACTAGGTATTGGGTTAGGTATGCCTGAACTTAAGTTTAATTTACATAGTGTCTAGTTCATTCAACCCAATATCTGGTGTAGTTTACCATCTTTTTGCAGGTGCCAAAATCAGTCATCATGATGGTAAGTCTGGCCAACTATTTTTTTCCGTAAAGATGAACCGCGGACCTATCCTTGATATTCCCGATAATATGGGACTCATGCGGCCATTGGCATTCACTCATTTGACTTACATCTTGTAATTTTGCTAAGCGCATTTATTGAGTTTGTGAGTGAATTTTGGAACTTTCTCATGATCTCAACGATATTTTCAAGTGATTTTAACAAAAGGATCGACCCTCCAACCAAGGAACAACTTCATACATTCTCATCATGCGCTCTCTATACCTGAGTTGAATTCCTACCCGTCATAATCAAGAAAACTTCCGGCTTAGATATATCTAATCAAGACACACTGAGAATTTTTTTTTTTTTTAATCCAAGGTGTATTTTGTTTGTGTTAAAGAAACTGCACAGTGAAATATTAACTAAAAGGGGAATAAAATGTCTGCTGCTACAATATAAAAGATTCCTTGCTGAGACACTGATTCTCCTTCATGCAGAAGACCTAAGTTTAGACCTCGCGCAAGGAAAACTGTCACAAATTAAAGTGTTTCCTTGTTTTTAAAGAAAAGATTTCTCTCAGTGTAATTAAGGAAATGTTCGGCTCAGATGCATCTATAATCAGGACACTTGCACCCAACGCAAACATCATATTTTCCAAGTTACACAGGTGCATGTTCCGATTCAATCACAATCGATTTTTCGATATTTGTTTACTCAAATCACAATTAAAAGAAAAGGTAGCCCCAAATATAAATTTCTCTCCGTGTGGTGAATTCTTATAATACGAAGTCAGAGCGCATGCACCCGATTATTTCAAGAATCCGCGGTATTTTTCCTGCGCCTAAATTGATGACGTCCATAAATTCTTCCTGGCTCGACTCCACGTGTAAATCCGTAGGATTACAATTTTATTGGGTGCGGGCTTTAAGCCCGGGGAAAAAGAAAAGGAAAATGCGAGAGCAATAATTTTAATGAGGTGAGTTTTGTCAAATTAATTCGATTTGACAGCTCCGTGATCACCATCAGATTGAGGGGCCTGAAAACAGACAACAGAAAACTCGGCTTCCGATTATTGTGGTCTCCCCCCCCCCCCCACGTTAACTTCACAGCAAAACAGCTCCCCACAGGAGAAAATGATTTGAATATTTAACGCGACAAATCGCGTCTAATTTGCCAATTTGAGAGCGGATCGGAACGGTTAATTAGGCAGATACCTTTGGAACTTATAGATGCTTAATCAAAATATTTGAGATACTGTTCTTTTTGGCTGGAATGAAGGAAACAAGTTGGGGAAACGAGAAAGCAGGGGGGAGAGGGCGGTGAAGAGAGAGAGAGAGAGAGGGGGGTGATTGCTCTCGGAAGCTGTATCAGACCCGGCTACGAAGCGTTGAAGTCAATGACGACAACGAATCGATTTTTTAACTTTTTTTTTTTTACCTCTTTTTTTTTTATTCCAGTTTCTTCTCTTCTCTTATCGTTGATCTGTCTGTGGTGCAGATGTCGATTTCACACGACGCGACTTACCTCGCGTGGCGCCGCGGCCAAATTTGGCCGGAATTTAAGTTAATTCATTTTATTTTTTTATTTATTTTTATTTTTTATTTTTTTATTTTTTTTTTCAATCATTTTTTAAAAATCTAATTTCATCCGCCGTTAAAAAAAAAAAAAAAAAATCTTTTCAATTGTGCATCTATCAATTTTTGATAGATGCGCGTAGCAAAGGCGTTTGTTGATTAGACTTATTAGACTGAAAGTTTCAAACGGAGGCCAGAACAATCATTGGCGGATCTAAGAATCTGTCCACCCCCTCTCTCACTCTCTCTTTGTCTCTCTCTCTCTCTCTCCCACTAGAATGGGTATGTTAGAAAATGGCATATTGTGGTGGCAGAAGTGTGATTTTCACTCTCTCTTCTATCCTTTTCTAACACGTGCGTTCAAATGACCAGAGAGAAGAGAGAGAGAGAGAGATTCGTTGATACTGGTGAAGTGAGAGAGGGAGAGAGATGCTTTCGTATGAGCAAGGGAGAGAGAATGAGAGAGAGAGGCAGAGAAACACAGAGAGAGAGAGAGATTCGTTCATACCGGTAAACCGAGAGAGGGAGAGAGATGCGTTCGTATGAGCAAGAGAGAGAGAGAGGAACAGAGAGAGATACAGAGAAACAGAGAGAGAGAGAGAGAGAGTGAGAGAGAGAGAGAGAGAGAGAGAGAGAGAGAGATTCGTTCAAACTGGTGAAGTGAGAGAGGGAGAGAGATGCTTTCGTATGAGCAAGGGAGAGAGAAGGAGAGAGAGACAGAGAAACACACACACAGAGAGAGAGAGAGAGAGAGAGAGAGAGAGATTCGTTCATACAGGTAAACTGAGAGAGGGAGAGAGATGCATTCGTATGAGCAAGAGAGAGAGAAACAGAGAGAGAGAAAGAGTGAGAGAGAGAGAGAGAGAGAGAGAGAGAGAGAGAAGAATTTCTGAATCCACCGATGCAATCGATGGATCACGAGCCACCTCTGCGACACAAATATCACTCTGGCAACGACGCGTGGCAACCCCGAGGTGGCCGAGGGGGGCCCCGAACCAGCTCCGCGTCCGCAGGCTCCATCGATCGTCGTACAACTCGAAATCTTGAGAATCGATCCGAAATTGGCTACTTTCCGAGTAGTAGTCGTTGTCGCGTATGGTAAAGGAGTAGCGGCAGGGTGGCGGTGGAGAGGGGAAGGGGGCGCGAGGAGGCGAAGGGGGGAGAGAGGGGGGAGGGAGAGTATCGCCACACGGCACCATAAGTAAAATGCGGTGTAAAAACTCCGAGTTTTAATCCAATTAATAATCGGCTAATTTAAATAAACAATAATTACGAAACTGGTTCTCGAATTGTAATGAAGTTGTCGGATGTTGCTCCCTCATGCTCTCCTGCACCATCCGAGACATATTCCCTCTCTCTCTTTCCCGATTTGAACGCGTGTGTTAAAAAAGGATAGAAGAGTGGGCAAAAGTCACGTGACTGCCCCTATCTCTGTCCTTTTCTAACACGCGCGTTCTGATGGGAAAAAGAGAGAGAAAGATGGATTCCTGCATGATCCGCTAGTGTCCTGCGCCGAGCGACCGCGCATGCATGCACGCGCACGGCTTACAAAGACAAACGACGACAACAACAACAACAACAAGGCAACGTCAGCACAAAGTCAGCGATGCTCACTTCTTCTCAGGAGAGGCGAAAATACAAGAAAAAGTAAAGAAAAAAAAAGGCAACAAGCAACAATAAAATAAATTAATTAACCTCACTCTTTTCCCCCATTAATCATCGTTTCTTTAATGGAGCTCGCGTTTCAGACGCGGAGGCCGGATCGAACTAATATAATCTTTGGCACTATGAGATGTTTTTATTCCTTCAAATCACAAAAGAAGGTACGTAATACCACTTTTTTACTATTACACTGAAATAAAAAGTGCTGAATTTAACTCGCTTTTAGTTAAAAGTATGGTCACCACTTTTACAAACTGTTAGTTTGACCGTTTAAAATAGTTAATTTACCTCTGTGCTGTGTTGATTCAACTACTTGAAACAGTCAAACTAACAGTTTTTGGTGGTATCCATACATTTAACTAAAAAAAATTAAATTCAGCATTTTTTTTTTTTTTTTTTTTTCAGTGTATTATGATGGGTTTGGGTCCAAGCTTTTCTCACTGCGTCATGAAAAGGGTATATTCCCGTGTAAAATCACATTTAAAATCATGTTAGCATCAAAAAGACTCCAAATCTACTCATACAAGCTCAATAAATTGTTACGCAACACACAGTGCACAGTCCTGGAGAGAGCACGAATGACCTCCAATATTTACCAAAAAAAAAAGTAATCTCTGCATTGCGCAATGTTTCATTCCGTCTACTTAAAGTCATGAGAAAGATCAAATTCAGTGATGTTCGCGGATTTTTCGGTATTTTTCATGAGCTTAAATCGTATACTCACTAAAACAGAGACCAATTTTGTTTTCCTCCATTTATTTTTTGGGATGTATAAGATTTTTCTCTGTATTAACTTTTGTTACATACTTTATTTATCCAAGTTTTTTCCCAACAAGTTTCTCTTTGATCGTAGGATGCATTTGGTTAATTTCTCATTAGTTGATTCTCTCAATCTATCGTTTTAAAAACTTCCTTCATCACTATGCTTATTCTTTGTATTACTGTACACATAACTTATATGTATGTTTCAGAGCGCGAAATTCAAATACATGAATGTTAATTAGCTTTTTAACGAGCACCAATGATAATTTCGAAGTTATTAAATGTACACTACCGGCTAGTACAAAAACAAATTTTATTCATTCATTTATATTTTCACTTTTCAAAGTAAAGGGGCATAGTTCAGACGGACATTTAGAGCATACCCTTTGAAAGGATGAATTTTTTGCGTGGGAAACAAATAGATACATTTTTAGAATTTATAATTATTGTTTCCTCTGGAGAGAAGTATTATTCTCTTTCCTATAACCGGTAAGGTCATGGGAAAAAAATGTTTGCGACCTCTTTACTCGAAACCGCGTTTGAAGGTCGTGAGAAACTTCGTTCAATTTTTTTGTTTTGTTTTGTATTAAGTCTTTCCGGTTCACTGGCTAGTATGTATCGACGAAATGCTGAGACTGACGCGGGGTGTCATGTTCAAGTGGCTAAAAATTTAAATTTAACTTGCGCTCTTACTGACCTGATCTTTATCGCAATAAGCAAAAGGCTTTCTCAATTCGAATGCGGGGTGGTGCTACTATAAGGATCTAAGCAAAAGGAACTAGATTCTAATTAAGATGATTTCGAGGGTCCCCCTCCCCCCTCCCCCCTCCTCACTCCCCCATCCTGATTCGTTAGCGCGAGTTACGCGGAAATTTGATTGTTTTCGCTCGTAAATTTATGTCTTCCGGGCGGAAAAAGAGGAGGAAGCCTCCCCCTCCCCCTCCCTCCCCCGTCAATGCCCCACTGTTCCTCTGCAGTGTCTTCATGCTTAGCACTAACCTTCCTCAAGGAATATAACCTACAGCTGGTATACAGGGTGTCGCAGAAAGACTCGCTAGCAAGAGTGGCTCTTGCAAAATGGCAATTTTATTCTCTCACGGAAAATATCAATTGTTAAAGCAACAATTCAAAATTTGCTGATTTAGCAAAGATTGAAAGTTGCTAAATCAACCAGGGTTTTCTGTTAAGTTAATAATTTAATTGTTGAGTTTACAAAAATGGTTGTTCAATCAACCACATAATGGTGTTCTTTCAACAAAGTAGATATTGTCAATTTAGCAATTTTAAATAGTAAAAAAAAATACAGAACTTAACAAAATTAGTTGATATAACAATTCGGCTTGTTATATCAGCAAAATAAATCGCTGATTTTACTTACTAATTTGTTATTCCAACTTGAAAATTGCTATTTCTACTATTTGATTTGCTGGTTGGGCAAATTAGTAGTTAAGCTAATATAATGAATTGTTGATTTAGCGTTTGAGTTGTTAATTTTAATTATAGGTTAATTTAGCAAATCATTTTGTTCTGTACTTTTTTAACTATTTGTTTTTTTTCCGTGCTCCATTGAAACGTAAGTAAAATAATAGATCTTCAGGGGATTTGCTGAATCCCTGAGAAATTGATATTTTTGCTTGGGTTCAAATGGCAAAAAACATAGTTGCCAAATAGCTAGAGCCGCAACTGGTAAATTTAAAATCCGCTAAGTATAAATAAATTTGGGCCCTGGCTGAAGACTAATGAAACATCCTGTATTTTCTTAAAGTGTTGGATCGTAAGTCGAGCGTCCGAGACCAATATCGGCATTAGAATATTTGACCTCAGGACCCGTGAGAATTCGGCCTCCGCCCTCCAAATACTATTCGTTTTACCCACCACTCATTTCATTCGCACAGCGACCCTCATTACTTCACCCAGGTGTCCCACCTTCCGTCTCACCTGCGGCCCGAGAGTACATTCTGGTATCCTCCCCCCTCATTAAGCCCAGGTGTACTGTGATATTTACTATGGCCGCTGGATATATCCTAAGAGATTTTTCATCACCAGCTGTGAGCACCACATCGCCCTCGATTATTATTTGTTTTCTGGCTGATTTTTTTGATGAGTATATATGATTTGATTGTAGGGGTCACCCCGGCCCCCCCTCTCCGAACTAATGTAAATAAACTGTAGAGAATACCCCACGAACACTTTCTCACATCAAATTTTACCGAGGGGAGACCTCCAGACCCCCCTCTTAAATATTCTGGGGGAAACCCCCAGACCCCCTGTCATATTTATCAAAATTAATTGAATTATACTTGAATTATTCCAAGTTTTCCCCCTTTCTTTTTACCCATTTTCCCATTGCCTTGAATGAGAAGCATCTTTCCACCATAACTAACCTCTGTGCTAGAATCTTCCACAAACGAGGAAAAAGGAAGAAAGGGGTGGGGAAGGGGGAGGGAAGGAGCAAAAATCTCTCTTGAGATAAGGCCGGTAAGCTATGACACGAGAACTTGATGACAGTTGAGTTCAGATGGATTTGTCAAACAAAGTTCGATAGATTTGTGTGACTTGCTCGCGGGCTAGTTGTATACGGGGTCATCATGCAAATCCATCGGTAACTAAATCTCTTTTCCGAATGATGATATTTTTCGTCTAGAAAGGAAAAGGGATGAAAGAGGTCCTGTGCCCACAAGCCGTATCAGTTTTCTTTCCTTCCTCTTCTTTTGACTCCATTAGAAGTCAGAACTATTACTCTTGCAGCAATGTTACTTTCGGCGCAAATATTGTATCGAACCGTAACATTTTTTTTTTTTTTTTTTTTTTTTTTTTTTTTTTTTTTTTTTACACGAAAAATAAAAAGAGTCAACTGAACATGTACAAAGAGTGGGTAATTTGAAGGTACACATCAAACGCGACTTTAAATAGAGGATAATTTCAACGTACTATGAGTTTCAAAAGAAAAGTACCCGGCGGTTGAAATTATACTAACGTTAAAGTATTCTGTTGTTTCCAATAGAATTTTCGATTTTTCATGGCGTACTGTATACTGATACTTATTGTTTAGTTCTGCGGAACACTTGAAAACCGCAAAATTGTTTCAAGGTTGCTTCGATTTGAAATGGTAAAAATGTCGACCAGGGTACTTTATTTTGAAAGTCATAGTACACGGAAAAAAAGACTATTAGAATTTACCATGTGTATTCCGGAAAGCTGATTTTGGTGTCTGCTAAAAAGTATGGTAAATGCAAAGTACCTTGTGGTGAAACGTACCAACAGGTTTTCTCAATGTGCCATCACAAGGTACGTTGCATTAACCATACTTTTTAGCAGATTCCTTCAAATCAATGAAAAGAGGTAAAAAAAGAAAAATTGAAATATTTCAAAGATAGATCTTTGGATTTGGATAAAAATAAATTGTAGGGGCTGTCAATATCAGTTATGCAAATGGTAAAGTCTACCGGGCTTCTTTTCCGTGTACCAATCAAACGCGAGTCAAAAAGCGGGTAATTTGAATGCACCAATCAGAAATATTATACCTTCTTTAGTGGCTCTGACTTTGAGACATCACAAATAATACAACGGAACCTTTGCAGCAAAAACAATTAACTCTGTTTCTCACTGATAGCAAGAAAAAAGTCGAGTAGCTTTTCCTACGAGTATTGACTCATTTCTTTTTATCCTATACGTTTTACTGACATAACTTCAGCGCTTCGATTACATTCAAGACCAACGTAATGGTGTCTGATGTATGATCCACTATTACCCGAGCCGAGGGCCGAAGAGGCCACCGCAAAGGTCAAGTCTCATGTATTATTGATGGACGAGCGACCGATTAAAATTGTTTTAATTCGAGTAGCGCGATTAGGTTCTCAAATTGATTTGGTCATCTTCCCGATAATTAATCGCGGAAGAGTTCGATAAAACATCTGGTAAGCTCGACTGAAGAAATCTTAAGCGTCACCGCAAAGCTGATTTCTTCGGAAGAGCACATCTGATGTTTTTCCTGTCCAGACGGTCGCCTCAATTGATCATCGATCAATTGGACGGCGGTTTTTTTGTGCAGTAAACAACTAACTACACAGGGAATCGAAAGCGGTGGGTTCCTTTTCTGCAATGAAATTCAATTCAATGGTCGTTTGGTGCTAATTCGATCAAGTTCAGACCCACGAGGAAAAAGGTCAATGCTATGCTAATACCCGATAGGAACAATGAGTGGTGAATACTTCTCATAATATCTCCTCCTTGTTTAAGTGTAAATTAATGCTCGTGAGTGTTTTTTGTGTATGTGAGCGTGGATTCAATAATGTGCCTGTAAATGAATACAGCGTCTTTTCTTTCGCGTTCGATTATATGAGGGGGGGGGGGCTTGGATTTTAAATGCAAATTCCATCGAGGGTTCCCCACCCCCCACTTTCCCCTCACCTAATCTTATTTTTCGCCTTCCTTCCTCTTTGCTCTGTTTCCGTCGAAAACGGTCGGTTGTCGTGGGGCTCGTCGTATTTATAGGGATGTAACGGGGGGGGGGGGGGGGTAACAAGGTCAAATTTAAACTAGTAACGTTCGGGAGATTATTTAGAAGCGCGCCGAATCGTTTCTGTTTTTGAATCGCGATTCTCGATTTGCTCGAATTTTTAAACAAGCTAATTTGATTTTGAGGTTAGGGTGAAGATTTGAAGTTCGACATTTTTATTCATTTATTTATTTATCTATTCATTTATTTATTTATTTATCTATTTAATTCTGTACATGAGAACCATGTGCTTAAATACACCTCTGAAAACAACTACAAATTGGGTCAAATAAATGACAGAAACAGGGACTAAAGTCACGTGATAGCCGATCTATCCATCCTTTTCTAACTCATACTTACAAGCGAGCAAATAGAGAGAGAGATTTGAGAGGGAGAGCGAGGAGTAGGACGAGATGAGGAGAATGGACGTCCGAACAGAACGACGAGAGAAGACACGAGAGAGCTGGAGTGATGAGAGGGCACGAGTGACTGACAGATGGAGAACTGAGATGAGAGGAGCTCACGACTGACAGAGAGAAGACGAGGAGCAATGAGGTACGAGAGCGAGAGCGAGAGAGAGAGAGCGTAGAGAGAGAGAGAGAGGAGACGAGGAGAGATTGAGAGGAGAGAGAGAGAGAGAGAGGAGAGAGGAGGAGAGGACAGAGAGAGAGAGAGAGAGGAGGAGGAGAGAGAGAGGAGAGAGATAAGAGAAGGGAGAAGAGAGAGAGAGAGGGAGGAGATCGTCGAGGGAGAGAGAGAGATCTCGAAGGAGCGAGAGAGAGAGAGAAATTCTAAGCTCCGACTACGTACCTAACGCAACCGGCAATACACCGGAATAATACGAATCAACACAGTCGAGTATGTATCCGCATTACAATCGCGGCCTCCGTATCACAGGAGTCAAGGACTGAAAAACAACACCCGTCATCGATACAAACGAACCGACTTTAGGATGGGGCCGGGATATCAGGTTAATAGCAGATCCGATGTTTTGAGAGCCTTTCCCTCGACGCTCTTGTGTTGGATTAAGTAATCAGACTCATCAACTAAAGCGGAGTTTTAGAGGAAATATTTTGATTTATTTTATAAACATGGTTTCAATTTTTAGACGAGGCTTGTTACACAATACGTAGCTGAAGGAAGACTAGTGCGAGAAGCGCAATAGAAAAGCAGAGAGAGAGAATGTAGGAAAAGTCTCAGCTTTATGCTGATGTATGGTTTTTCTTTATACACATGTGTCTTCACACATAGATGCATGACTTACAATCAGTCGGGAAAAAAGAATGAAATAATTGCTTATTTTCTACACCCCCACTCAATTTTTTAATCTCTTTTTTCTATAGTTGGTTTTTATGTTCTTCCTTTGAATTTTTTTTTTGTTTTTTTTTTTTGTTTTTTTTTTATAATTTTGACGTTAATTTCCACACCTGGAATTTAATTTTACGTACCTGTAAACTTAATACTAATTGTCACTTACGATGACTCCTAACCTCGTCTTTACAAATTTTTTCTTAAGCTAAAAATAAACGTAAGAACAAACATTATTTTATCATTTTGTTCACCTGTATTGACAAAGTTAGAGACACAAAGTTGTGTTTCAATTTCGGCAATGCTTTGGTCATTATATCTTTTAAGATATACTGCTTTTGATTCAATGAAATTTTACCGTTGTTTTTATTCCGTTGGAAATTTATTCCAAGGCAATATTCGAGTTCTCCCAAATCTTTCATTTTGTATTCTTGCATTAAGCTGGCTTTTATTCGTTCCTTTTCTTTCTCATCGTTAGAGAACAATAAAAAATCATCAACATAAATTGCGATTATGATGATTGTCTCTTTTCAATTTTGTAAAAAATACATGCCTCATGTAAAGATTTTATAAACCCTAATTTTACCAAACTTTTTTCTATGGTTTGGTTCCAGGTTACCGACGCCTGTTTCAAACCATAAATAGCTTTTGTAGATGGCAAACTTTATTTCCTCTCCCTTTTTAATGAAACCTTCAGGTTGAGTCATAAACACAGTTTCTTGTAGCTCCCCATTTAAAAAGGCTGTTTCTACATCTAGATGTTCAATCTTTAATTTTAATTTTACTGCAATAGCTATTAAAAACCGAATCGTAGAAAATCTAACGACAGGCGAGAAAGTTTCAAAATAATTAACTCCCTTAATTTGGGTAAAGCCCTTCGCAACTAATCGAGCTTTGTAGCGATCGATTTCACCATTTACGCCTTGCTTAATTTTGAAAACCCATTTAGATTTAACGATTGATTTCTTATTTTCAGGTGGCTCAATTAAAGTCCACGTTTTATTTTTAATCAGAGAATCAAATTCATTTACCATAGCCTCACGCCATTTGTCGCGGTCAGTTGATTGCATCGCTTCGGCAACGCTGGTTGGCTCTCCTTGCGCTTGTGCTAGCAGCACCTCGTGATCTGGATACCGTTTTGCATTCTGTCTTTCTCTCTCAGGATATCGCTTTTGTTCTGTAGAAATGATGGTTCTGTTAGCTTCTGTCTCCGTGTCGCTCCCCTCATCCCCCTCTGTCGGGTGCCAGTCTTCGTCATTCAGATCACTTGTCTCGAGTTCGAGTGACGATTCTGTTGAATCAGCAATGCTCACATCCAGTTGATTGTCTTCGTCCTGTTCGCGTTGATCCGATACAATTCGCACACGTGTTACGTCGTTTTCTTTCATCGAATCTTCGTATTCGTAATTTCTTCGATTACCTCGACTTCGCGCGATATGACTATTTTCCGTTTAACAGGGTCGTAAAGTCTATACGCATGTGGCGCGTAACCCACAAATATGTATTTATTGGCTCTGTTTTCGAGCTTTTTAAGAAATCCCGTATTTTTTGCATATGCGATGCTTCCGAACACACGAATATTTTTGAGGTTTGGAGGTTTCGCAAACCAGTTTTCGTAGGGCGTTTTATTCATGCCTCTTTTTGGGCTACGATTGATAAGGTATGTTGCAGTCAGTACTGCTTCCCCCACATAAACTTTTTAAGTCCGCACTCCGCGATAAGAGCTCGCGCCCGGTCCATAATAGTACGGTTTTTTCTTTCCGCGGTTCCATTTAACTGGGGCGTATGAGGAGGTGAAAAGTCCATTTGAGTTCCTCTTTGTTTAACCCAGCTTATGAAATCGTTTCCGGTAAATTCGCCTCCACGATCACTCCGAATTTTTTCCACTTTCGCGTTTAATTTGGTTTCCATTTGCAACACAAAACACTTTAGGGCTTCGCTTGCCTCACTTTTACGCGATAATAATTCGGTCATTGTAAATCCTGTATAATCGTCCGTTACAGTCAAAAAATAATTTTGTTATCATATGTCGGTGGATCTATTGGTCCGCAAAGATCCGTATGCAAAATTTCAAGGGGTCGGCCCGCTTTATCTCGCGAATTTTTAAACGGTTTTTTAGTAAATTTTGTCGTTAAGCACACATCACAATTATTTTTAGTTATATTTACATCACCTTTTAATTTTACATCACTTTTTGATTTTATATCACTTTCCAAATCCATCCCCTCCGAAATGGATTTAAGTAAAACGAGGTTGTCGATACCCAAGTGACCTAATCTTTTATGCCAATTAGGTTTTTTACACGCTATCATGAACGAAGTTTTTTCTTGCAATCCTAAGTGTGTCACGAACAGTCCATTTTCTTGACGAGTTCCTTTGATGATAATTTCTCCGTCCTTTTGAATGGAGACTCCTTGCTTGTCAAAAATCACTATTCCACCACTTTGGACCACAGCATTCACAGACAGTAGGTTTCTGCTCAGTTGTTCAGAAAACAAGACATTTTTCAAAACAAAGTTTCTCCTTCGATGTCACCTGCATTAGTAATTTCGAGTTCGTTACCCCTTTTGCCACACCTACACTGCATCTTTGATCATTGATATTTTGTAAGCAATTGATATCATTGGTTATATGTTGAGTTGACCCTGAGTCAATCACCCATTCAACTTTTGAGTCGTTCTTTTCTGATTTTGGTTCCATCAAAAAAGACACTTTGCTTGATGAACCACCGTTTTTGGTTTCTTGATTCTTATCTCGGAAAAAACAAGTTTCTTCTGTATGATTTGTTTTCTTACAGATCTTGCATTTTTTCTGATTGCTTCGACAGTTTTTGGTCAGGTGCCCAAATTTGTTACAAGTCGCACACTTTACTGCCATATTCTTTTTGCAGTCCTTTTTATAGTGACCAAGCTCTTGACATTTGAAACACTTTGCTTGTGTCTTGGTGCTTGCAGAGAAGGCAACGCCTTCCTCTTTTGGACTTTTGTATCTATCATCCTCTGCCATCAATTTTGACAGTAGATTTTGATAGGTTTTATCTGCTTTGGTGGACAGTTCCCACGCCGTTGAAAAAATGTGCAATCGTTCCGGCAAAATGCTAAGAATTTTTGTCATCAGCATCTCTTCATCCATAGTTTTGTCAATGGCTTTTAATTGATGAAATATATTTTCAATTCTACTTACATTTTTCATAAGTGGAACACCTTTTCAAATTTGGCTTCGAAGAATTCGCGCATTAACACGCACTTTAGTTCTCCATTGCTTCTACCGAAGACCTCACTCAATTTTGAGAACATTTCCTGCGCCGAATTACAGGACATTACATGTGTGAGAAGACTTCTATCGAGAGTTGTCAGGATTATCCTTTTTGGCTTGAGCATCTCGTTTCGCCCATTCGACAAACTTTAGACTTGTCATCCACGGGTTTCTGTTTTCTGCCCGAGACCATATCAAACAGACCTTTTTCTTCGAGTAATATCGTGGCCTCAAATTTCCCACCTCGAAATTGGTTTTGTTTTTTAATTTTTCGATGTTAAACACCTGAATTTCCGCACTTTCTGCCATTTAATAATTTTTGATTCACGCTTTTAAAACCACGCACCAAAAAAAACTTTTTTATGCTTTTTAATTTGCGCTGTTACCACGCATTCACCTTTTTAAACAGAAAAACACCTTTTTTAAATACACATTTTTTTTTTTTTTTTTTTTTTTTTTTTTTTTTTTTTTTTTTTTTTTTAAATTTATATTTTTTTTATAAAAATTAAACATTTTATTTAACGTTCCGTTTTATGCACGACTTAGGTTCACTAATTGTTTATTAATTTTACGGCACTTGCGTATTCCGTAAAACGCGATTAACACAATAATAATTAAAAACACTATTACATACAAAATTATATCGTGCAGATCCAAATCATTCTTAATCGTTATGTTATCCGAGGAATTAGAAAACCAACTCATCTTTACAACAGAACACCGTTTTCTTTAAACACCGAACGAAGAGTTTTCTTTCGCGAGATCACACCAACGTATCAAAAAAAACCTTCGGAAACACGGCCTTTTATGTAAACTCCGTTTTTTGGTTGATGGGCTGGGCCCATAACCTGTTGGATTAAGTAATCAGACTCATCAACTAAAGCGGAGTTTTAGAGGAAATATTTTGATTTATTTTATAAACATGGTTTCAATTTTTAGACGAGGCTTGTTACACAATACGTAGCTGAAGGAAGACTAGTGCGAGAAGCGCAATAGAAAAGCAGAGAGAGAGAATGTAGGAAAAGTCTCAGCTTTATGCTGATGTATGGTTTTTCTTTATACACATGTGTCTTCACACATAGATGCATGACTTACAATCAGTCGGGAAAAAAGAATGAAATAATTGCTTATTTTCTACATCTTGCGCTCTCTATAACGGGATAATAAAGCGCTTCAATTTAGAGTCATTCGTTCGAGTTAAACGGCGAGTTATGGTTACCGAAAGGGGGGAGGGGAGGGGGGAGGGGAGGGGGGGAGTTTGCGGGAATCATTTTGGAGGAGACCATCCGCAGTGTACTTATTTTGTTCCGCATTCAGCTCTCTCGCGCAGGTTAAGAGTGGTGCAGAAGGTGGGTGGGGGGGGGGGGTGAAGAGGAAGAAATGGTGGGGAGGGGGTGGCTGTTTCAAATCACCCCTAATTCTCAACCCCTCCGCGAACCTCCACCGTTTAGCGTTGCCAAGCGTTCAATAGCCTCACCAGTCACTATACTTCGTCTCGCGTTTCACTTCACCGGGGTTCCCGTTTAACCGCGGCATTTTATTGGCTTGCGTATTCCACCAATTAAATTGTATTTCTACCCTCTCTCCCCCCTCTCTCTCTCTCTCTCTCTCTCTCTCTATTCCTCTCTATTTTTCACTCTCTCTCCTTCCCTCGTCGCTTGTCCGTGCGCTCGACTCAGACCACCGTTCTCGCATCCCCTCTTTTTTTCGGGAGGGTTTATTTCTTAAGATTCTATTTATTTTTTTCGCGCCCTTACTTGATATTTCCCTACTAACCACTCGATCGTCTGAAAGAAACTCTTCCTCCATCATGCACTTCCCGAAACGATATCTGGTGAGCACAAACTCCATAAATCGATTGAACCCGTGTGTGTTTAATCCTTTGTTGATCGACGGTACTCACAAGTACCATCAATTTTTCACGGAATTCATTTCAAAATGCAAAAAAATCGATACACACATCAATTTACATTAGAAATCCGTGACTGTATCACCCATAGCAGTCCCAAAACCTAACAAGACTGAGAAGTACCCGTGGGCAACAAAAATTTTTGATATAGTGCTGAGAGTGTGGAGATTAAACATGTCTGATAAACTGTAAGACGAAAGCCTACAGTATAACAGATATTAAATACCATACGCAATTTGCTTAGTTAAAAATACACGCGATCTACAGAATCTTTCCACTGCCCTATTAAATCAGTATTTTGAAAGGTGTGTCACGCAAGAAATGAGGTGCGCTTCTCCCAGAAAATGTCGAATGTAACCTAATTCTGATTTTCATCAGAGAGCGTGCCTCAAAAAACACGCAAAATCCAGACCCTTCCAACTGCTCTATTAAGACAGTATTTCGAAAGGTGTATCACGCAAGACATGAGGTGTGCTTCTCCCAGAAAATTTCAATCGTAACCCGATGCTGATTTTCAGTGGAAAGCGCGCCTAATGTTTTTCAAGTCCATCACTGACTTGCAGTCTGCGCTTCTTCGTTTTGCCGCGTCAACTCTGTGCGATAACTCTTCCTACATGCCCGACGTCGTGTTGCGTCTTTCCGAAATGAAGGCGCTTGCCGCCTCAAAGATTCGATCCGATTTACGCGGGGGTTTTCTGAAAAACAAACACTGACGCTGAATAAAACTGCAGTGATTTAAAATTGATTGTTGATTCTGCAATTCTGAATCGATATTTTTCCTCCTTAACCCTTTTAGTCACAAATTATGAAAAAGAAGATGCTTACTAAAAAGTATTAAAATTCAGACCCTTGCAACGGCTCCCATTGAAAGGAAAAATTCCAACTCTCTCTGAAAAAAATAATTCCTAAATTCTAGTTATATTACCAGAAGCACAGCGATATGTAAATCACAGAAAGTCTTTATAGAACTTCCTAAGATTTTCCAAGAACTATGGTACAAACACTAGAATTAGGTTAATTTTACTAACCTTTACATTCTTTCACATACTGTCATGCTTTTTTTTTTTTTCAAACGCGGGTTTTTTTTCGAGACGATCGATTTATCGTTTTTATCTTATTTGCTCTCATGCGGAAATATCGATAGCTTAATTGGTTCAATTAAATCTCGGAAGGATTGATTATTTTTTTATAGTTTTTATGGATAGGATATCGATAATTTTCACGTGAGCTAGTTCACCAGAAGGAGTGAGAGGTGAGAGCAGAAGAGGGGGTAAGAGAGGTAATCCCACCCCCTAAACTAACACAACCCCCCCCTCCGCCACTCTCTTCCACCAAAGAGACTTGAAGAAGTGCGGGAGCATTGCGAGAAAGAGATAATTCACAGGGGCCTGTCAGAAAAACAGCGCGCACAATTAACGGGTCCTCTCTCTCTCTCTCTCTCTCTCTCTCTCTCTCTCTCTCTCTCTCTCTCTCTCTCTCTCTCTCTCTCTCTCTCTCGCTCTCATCCCTTTTTTCTTTTATTTTCTTCTCCGCCGAAATGAAGATAAAAGTGAGTCTTGCACTTCAAAAGCAATTAAATGTGACCGAGGGAACGAGAGAAAGAGAGAGCGAGAAAGCGAGAGAGAGTAATAGAAAGAGAGAGAGAGAGAGGGAGGGGTAGAGGTAGAGGTGTCAGTTTAATGAATTTCAAATACTTACTCCTCGCGCCGCCCGGTGCAATCACCCGGTTGCCAAGATGAGCGCAAAAAAAACTCGGCTACCATGCACCAAATCATCTAAAATAAAAGCTATCCAAGTGAGAAAATTGGATATTAATGGAAACCCTTAGTCCTCCACAACTTGATAATACTTTAAAATTTCAAGAAAAAAAGAAAAAATTCTGTACGGTATTTGCTGAAGCAAATACATTTATTAGTAAATTTTAATTTACTGTTGCCGGTTTTTTTGTGTTGTTGATATATTTGAAGGGATTGATTGAAATGGACGCTTCTGATTGGTCAATGGACTGACCAATCACGATCGAGTATTCCCCATTGATTGAAGTGGACGCTTCTGATTGGTCAATGGACCGACCTTTGTAATCGCATTTTTTTTTATTGACACCTACTTGCCTGGATTCGTTCATAGTTCCACTTATTCATTGCTATAAGCGCCCTCAATTTACCTTATTTTTCTCGTTTGCCCCTAATTTCCCTTATTTGGCACCTTCATGTCCCTATTTCACCCATATTTGGCCTTTTCTAACCCCTCTCTTACCCATATTTGACCTTTTCTCCCCTGCATTGTACCCACTTTGGCCCCCTTTTTTGGCCCTTTTCGCCCCTTTGTGCTCGTATTTTCCCTTATTGACACCTATTTGCGTGAATTCGCCCATAATTTCACTTTTTTATTGTTATAAGCGCCCTGAGTTAACCTTATTTTTCTCTTTTGCCCCTAATTCCCCTTATTTGGCCCTTTCATGTCCCCATTTCACCCATATTTGGCCCCTGCTAACCCCTCTCTTACCCATATTTGGCCTTTTCTCCCCTGCATTGTACCCATTTTTGGCCCTCTTTTTTGGCCCTTTTCGCTCCTTTGTGCTCGTATTTTCCCTTACTGACACCTATTTGCCTGAATTCGCCCATAAAATCTGTGGAATTCCTTGAAATCTGCGGAATTCCCTAAAATCTGGGGTATTCCCTAAAATCTGAGGAATTACCTAAAATCTGGGAAATTCCCTAAATTTCTGAGGAATTCTGGGGAATTCCCTAAATTCTGGGGAATTCCCTAAATTCTGGGGAATTCCCTAAATTCTGGGGAATTCCCTAAATTCTGGGGAATTCCTTAAATTCTGGGGAATTCCCTAAATTTTGGGGAATTCCCTAAATTCTGGGGAATTCCCTAAATTCTGGGGAATTCCCTAAGATTCTCCCCTGAATTTCACCCATTTTTGGCCCCTTTTTGACCCTTTTCTTCCCTGTGTCCTCGTATTTTCCCTTATTGACACCTATCTGCCTGAGTTCGCCCATATTTCCATTTATTTATTGCTATAAGCGCCCTCATTTAACTTTATTTTTTTCATTTACCCCTAACTCCCCTTATTTGGCCCTTCCATGTCCCATTTCACCCACATTTGACCCCTACTTAACCCCTCTCTTAACCATATTTGGCCCCTTCTCCCCTGCATTTCACCCATTTTGGGCCCCTTTTTGGCCCTTTTCCCCCCTGTGTGCTCGTATTTTCACTTATTGACACCTATTTGCATGAATTCGACCATATTTCCATTTATTTATTGCTATAAGCGCCCTCATTTAACTTTATTTTTCTCATTTACCCCTAATTCCCTTTATTTGCCTCTTCAATGTCCCATTTCACCCATATTTGACCCCTAATTAACCCCTCTCTTACCCATATCTGGCTCCTTCTCCCCTGCATTTCACCCATTTATTTTTCTCGTTTGCCCCTAATTCCCTTTTTTACCCCTTTTTTGGCCCTTTCCTCCCCTTTGTGCTCGTAATTCTCTTATTAACACTCATTTAGCCTAAATTCGCACATATTTCCACTTATTTATAGCTATATGCGGCTCTATTTACCTTTATTTACCTGGTTTGCCCCTGATTCCCCTTATTTGGCCTCTTTATGCCCCTATTTCACCCATATTTCACCTTCACCTAACCCCTCTTACCCATTTTTGGCCTTTCCTTCCCTGCATTTCAGCCATTTTTTGCCCCTTTTTTGGCCCTTTTCGTCCTTTTGTGCTCGTATTTTCTCTTATTGACACCTATTTGCCTGAATTTGCCCATATTTCCACTTAATTATTGATATAAGCGCCCTTATTTAACTTTATTTTTCTCGTTTGCTCCTAATTCCTTTTATGTTTCCCCTTTAGGACCCTATTTCGCTCATATTTGCCCCTACTTAACCCTTATCTTACCCATATTTGGCCTTTTCGCCCCTGCATTTCACCCATTTTTGGCCCCATTTTTGGCCCTTTTCGCCCTTTTGTGCTCGTATTTTCTCCTATTTACACCTATTTGCTTGAATTTGCCCATTTTTCCCCCCTAATTATTGATATAAGCGCCCTTTTTTAACTTTATTTTTCTCGTTTACTCCCAATTCCTTTTATTTTTTCCCTTTATGACCCTATTTCGCCCATATTTGCTCCTACTTAACCCCTATCTTACCCATATTTGGCCTTTTCGCCCCTGCATCTCACCCATTTTTGGCCCCTTTTTTGGCCCTTTCCGCCCTTTTGTGCTAGTATTTTCTCTTATTTACACTTATTTGCTTAAATTCGCACATATTTCCACTTATTTATAGCTATATGCGGCTCCATTTACCTTTTTTTGCCTGGTTTGCACCCAATTTCCTCTTATTTGGCCTCTTCATGCCCCTATTTCACCCATATTTAACCTTTACTAACCCCTCTCTTACCCATATTTGGCCTTTTCGCCCCTGCATGTCACCCATTTTGGCCCTTTTCGCCCTTTGTGCTCTTATTTTCTCCTATTTACACCTATTTGCTTGAATTTGCCCATATTTCCACCTAATTATTGATATAAGCGCCCTTATTTAACTTTATTTTTTTCGTTTGCTCCCAATTCCTTTTATTTTTCCCCTTTATGACCCTATTTCGCCCATATTTGCTCCTACTTAACCCCTATCTTACCTATATTTGGCAATTTCGCCCCTGCATTTCACCCATTTTTGGCCCCTTTTTTGGCCCTTTTCGCCCTTTTGTGCTCGTATTTTCTCTTATTTACACTTATTTATTTAAATTCGCACATATTTCTACTTATTTATAGCTATATGCGGCTCCATTTACCTTTTTTTGCCTGGCTTGCCCCCAATTTCCTCTTATTTGGCCTCTTCATGCCCCTATTTCACCCATATTTAACCTTTACTAACCCCTCTCTTACCCATATTTGGCCTTTTCGCCCCTGCATTTCACCCATTTTTGGCCCCTTTTTTGGCCCTTTTCGCCAGCCGGGGGGGGAGAGGGGGGGGGAAACCCCCAAAACCCCCCTATAAAAAAATAAAAAACTTGTTTATATAATGCATGTAATGCATATAATGCATAAAGTACATATATTACATTTACTATATAATAACTATTTCAGTGCTATACACATATGTACTACAATACGTGATTTATATGCTAAATACATGTTATACCACCAAAATATAGTACGTACAATAGTACAGTACGTATAAACATAATATAAAGTCTATATACAGTACGTACTTTATAGAGTCCATCCGGGGGGGGGAGAGGGGGGGGAAACAAAAGCAGCTATATAAGTAAATTAAAATTTACTAAAAAAACAAAACAAAACAAAAAAAAAAACCTCTGAAAAATGTTAGAAGCAACTTCTCTGCAAGATTTGGATGCATATGGACCATTGGTTCAAAAGTTGTGCTAGGACCTGTGGCGGCTCGTGATATTTGGCAACCATGCAAGTTTTCCATTTAAACGTAGGTAAAATAGGAGGAGGACACGGTTGCCAAATTTCACGAGCCGCCACTGGCTAGGACACAGACAGACAGGCATTTGCGCCATCGCAATAATTTCTCTATTTCTAACTTTGTTAGTTGTGAGAAAGAAAAACCCCTAATAGTGATTAGCTCGCAGTGGCGGCTCGTGCTATTTGGCAACAATGTCTTCGCTCCATTTGAATGTATGTTTAACAATCGATTGTTGGTGAAGCGCTGGTTCTTTTTTGAATCGATCGTTTTACATACAATCAGATGGAGGGATGACATTGTTGCCAAATTGCACGAGCCGCCCCTGGTAGCCCGTTGATCCCAACCGATGATTGTATGAGTAAAGGTTGAAAAAAAAAAGTGACATTAAGCTGTCGAGGGCTGGCAACAATGTTGGACCCCCCCCCCCCCCAAACGTCCTATACTCTCTGACAACGCTTGCTCTCCCTCCTCGTCGTCTTTACCTCGGGCCCAAATTACCCCTTCCCTCTCACTATCATTACTTTTTTTTTTTTTTTTTTTTGCTGACGGAAAACACGAGCTGTGCTGGATAGCGCGGGGGAAGATTGTTCGAAAAAGACGAAGAAGAAAAAGTGTTTAAAGAATGAAAAATAGTCCAAACGCGCGGGGCCTATCACTATGAAAATAGATCTGTTGCGCGCGCGCGCGCGCGCGCTCAAGCTCAAACCACGGTCTGCGCCTTCATTTCACACCCGGCGACAAATGTGATCGAGACTGGAGTCTCAGGGTAGGCAATACGCAACGCACATCGTCACTCTCTTCCGTGATTTCGATGCCGTAGTGAATGGAGCTCTTGCAAGGTATTACTATAAAAAATGAACTATCCATTCTCATCGTTGTGTGCATAGCGGGTTGCATACCTTGTGCGAGATAATCAAAACATAACGCACCTGATACGGTGTAAAATCATTAAATGGTATTTTGTGCATTTTGTATAGCATACCCTGTTTAGGTTATGCAACCCGTAAAGCACTAAGTATTGATTCCACACCGTATCAGGTGCGTTGGGAATACATATCCTGCGGAATCGTTGAGGTTTTTCGTCTTTTCCTGTACCGCGCGCTTAAGACTAATCGACAAAATGTCGTTTTGTATCATTCTGTACTATGGTTTTAAAATTTTAATTTTTAATTTATCTCGACCGAACAATACCCGTGCCGGGAACTCCTTGTCTGAGCACACTTAAATAATTCACATCCTGTTGAATTTTAATTTGATCTTGTATCAATGTGATATACGGCGGTGCTGTTCGTGTGTACAGCAAACTCACACACTTTGAAAAGCAATTTGCAAAGCTAAACGAGGCGAGCGGAGTATAATTGCGATTTCACTCTCGTAAATGTTTATGGTTTGATGGATGTATGATTATTTTGATGATTTCGGTCATTTTATTCGGCTTTTAATTCACAACATTCGCTCGGAAAACTTGGGAGAAATACCGTTCCGGTAGGTTTAACTTCAAATTAAACTGTCGGCAGAAGAGCTCTAGAGAACGCAACAATACCGCGGTGATTAAAATTCTTTCTGCTTCGTAAATTGTTAAAATGTGGAAAGAAAATGTATTTCTATAATGTATAGTACTTCGTAGTTGAGAAGCCGGAATGGTATTTTTTGTCTTTTTCTTATTGTTCAATCCTTATAAAAATATTTTCACTTCATGAAAGTTTGTTTGCCTCACATCTTGATGGTTCAATCAACCTTGTATAAAAATGTCTCTTCAAGCTGGACATGAATACATCGTATCGTTAAAAGTTGCTCAAATCGATGCTTCTAATTGGTCGAGACAAATTATAAAACTCGAGCACGACCTAGATGAACGTCTGTCTCAAACAAGCCTTGCCCAAAACAGTAAATAAAACTCAAGAGTCTTTTCTGAGTGTAAAAGGTAGCTAATTGTAAAGAAATCAAAATTCACTAAAAAAAAAAATCGATACACTGAAAATAAAGATTGCCAAAAGCATGACGATATGCAAACCGATGTAAGGGATGGTAAAATTATTAGAATTGTAGTGTTCGTACCATAGTTCTTGACAATTATTAGGAAATTCTGGTTCTATAACCTTATTCTGATACTAACGCCAGAAGTTTCTGGTCAACGACTTATACTTTCAATGGTTCACAAATCGTTGTGCTTCTGGTAATACATTTAATTAAATTAATTCAAATTAATAAATTAATGAATTGAAATTAATTGAATTAATAAATCAATTAGATTAATTTAATTCAATTTTCTACAACGTTGTTAAAGAATGTTTCCAATTTGGTTTGAAAAAACCGCGAGTTTTGTCTCAAAACATTTGCTAAAGAATTTTTTCGACATGTTTCAAAATAACAAGTTTGTATATATTATATACAATTCGCAATCGCGCAATTTTAAAACATCCAAGGCTGAGTATCTAATAAAACGTTAAATTTCACAGTTAACTTCATAATCTTGTTGGGTCTAAGCATAGGGGCAGCCAAATAATTTTATGCGAATAGGTAATTAACGAAAGCGATTAAACAAAATCTTCGCAGACATCAAAAACCGCAAGAACAAGTAGCGACAGCAAACGTTTAACTCATCTGCGCCCACCGAATATGACAACGTTTAATCGACCAATAAATTGAATTATCGCAGTGGAGAATAGAATGTATGAAAACACAGCGAACGCATAACTTTGACAATTATGCTTTAATACATTCGAAATAATTTCCCTCGAAAAATAAGTACGCTGACTTATGCACTGTAACAGTATTGTGTGCGGCAATTAAAACGAAAGTGTCATTTGGCAGGCGACTTGACCACACCAAAGAGCAAGAAGAGCTTAAGATATCTTTGGCTAAGCCTCTAAAGAATGAGCCTCGAATTAATTATTTAACTTTGGTGTAGATTAATGAGCTGGTTGCGTGTTTGACGCTAGAAACGAGTCTCGGCCTGAAAGTTTGGAATTCTCAAATTAGGTAACTCGGATGTACGGAATTCATCCTGATGTTTATTTAACTCACTGCCAAACTTAATTGAGAGGCTTTCATACAAAAAGGAACCAATTTCTGATGATGTCTTGAGTAGATAGTTCTTTTCTGCATAAAACTATTCATCGAGAGCCAGAATCTTGATACATACGAACCTTCTTCTGAATGCTTTTTATAATGTCAACAAAAATTGAGTCAAAGTTCGCGCAATGGGGCTATTGCACACTTTTGCTATAAGCGATTTAATAGTCGATTATGGCGTAAAAACCTCAAAAATAACGATGGCGGCACTAAAAACTTCCAAAATCCACTCCTAAACTTAATAAACGCAGTTATTTGCGGGAGCGTAATGGTGGCCGAAGGCACTAACAATGGGAGATTCCCATCTAACAATTCTGAAACTCCATCAAGAAGTGACCAATAAGAGACTACTTTCATTTGACACCGGTGTCACTTGGTGTTGCGGTACCATTCATCGGATGTAGATCATCACTCTGATGACTAATTACTCTGTGAATCATCCTTGTCAGCATAGAAAGAGTGACGACATTAAGATAGGAATCTCCCATTGTTAGTGCCTTCGGCCACCATTAGGCTCGCGCAAATAACTGCGTTTATTGAGTTTAGGAGTGGATTTTGGAAGTTTTTAGTGCCGCCATAGTTATTTTTTGAGGTTTTTACGCCATAATCGACTGTTAAATCGCTTATAGCAAAAGTGTGCAATAGCCCCATTGCGTCCAACACCTTCTTGTAATGGGATAGACAACAAGTAGTAACAACAGGGTTTTCTCTGAACCAAGGACTTGAACCGGTAAGAGCAGGGAAAAAAAAACTGGTAGAATTTACCATTTGCATATCTGATTTTGGAGTCTGCTATCAAGAACTTAGATTTAACTACTCATTTGCTTAAAGCATTTTCATTCATTCAATTTTTGTACAACGTTGTTAAAAAATGTTTCCAATTTAATTTGAAAAAACAGCGAGTTTTGACTCAAAACGTTTGCTGAAGAATTTTTTTCAACATGTTTCAAAAACGTTTTCGAGCCATGATGTAACTTCCAAAGGCATCCTTAATTAATTTCCCGTCTTTGTTTTCAAGCACGAAGGTATAGTATATAAGAGCAGTAGAGCAGCGTCCATTTCAGGGGCAGCTACTCTATCATGGCCCGCGAAAGTGACTTAATTTGCTTTGTCGCGAGTCTCGGGGGTGGGGGGGGGGGGGGGGGTACGACTTTACACCATCCATCGATGGAACTAAGCTTTGCAGACTTGGAGAGAGACCTCACTGGCGGATTTAGGAATTGATATTTCTCTCTCTTTCCTCCATTAGAATGTGTGTGTTAGAAAAGGACAGATTAAGGGGCGGTCACTTGATTTTCGCCCCCCTCTTCTATCCTTTTCTAACACACGCGTTTTAATGGGGAAAAGAAAGAGAAGGACAATTTCTTGGTGCAGAGACTTGGCTCGATTTGTTGCCACTAATTAAAGGCATGACCGCGCGACGGCGACAGGAGTCTACGGGTTAATCATGGGGTTTTATAAACACACAAACGAAAAGAAAAAAGAAAAAAAAAAAAAGAAAGAAGGAGAAAAAAAAGAGTGAGAGCGAGAGAGCGAGGAAAGATGGAGCAAAAGGGAGTGAGAGAGATAGGATAAAATTCTAGCACGATCATTGACTAATCTTGCAGAGAGAGACTTGAGGTTATTTTTCTCGCGCGAGCTCCCAGTCTTGTGTCTTGTTTGTCGTCTCGATGTGAATGTTGCGAATGTTGGCTCCCGTCCGGTGTTGCCAAGTGTTTTATCTCATTTGTTGCACGTTTAAATTGATTGTGTTATAGAAAATTATGGTGACAGAGGACATCGAGTCATTTTCTGTCTCCTTCCATCAAATACGTTCAAATGAAAACAGGAAGGAGAAAAAAATATTAATTGATAAGAAACATTGAAGTATCCAAAAATCTGTCATCTCCCCCTTCTCTCCTTCTCTCCTCTCTCTCCCCTCTCTCTCCTCTCTCTCTCTCTTCTCTCTCCTCCCCTCTCTCTCTCCTCTCTCTCTTCTCTGTCTCTCTTTCTCCCTCTGCCCATTTGAATTTAGATATCTACATTCTGAAATGATTCTGCGCATTTAGATATCTTAGGAAAGATGGTGAGATAAAATATCGAATGACTATGTCCCTCGTCTTGTGTCTTCTTCTAACAAGTGCGTTCAAATGGACAAAGAAAGAAGAAAGAAAAACTCTAAAATCGACCTCCAACTCAACAGAGAACCAGTGAAAATGCATGCAGTTGGGTGAAAAAGCATTGAATATGTACAATGTAGATTCATGTAGATATAGATTCTACATCAAAGTAAAAATGAAACTTTAGAAAATAGGAAAAATCATTGGGATGCCGCGCCGGAGTCTAGAAAGCAGTCCTTTTTGAGATCATTCACCCGCGATGTAATTTATAAAAAAAAGTCCAACAATTAATTGAAGAGTACTTTTGAATAGCCACGAATGAAATAGAGGGTATATGTTCGTCCTCAACAATGGGGCTCTTGCGAACTTTTGCTACCGGGGGTTGAAAAAGCTGATTCTTGTATAAAAACCTCTGAAAATGACAATGAGTACACTAAAAATCACAAAATTAACTCTCACAATCGGGCTTAATGGCGGAGAGACGCAAATATCATGGGATATTCCTATCTAAATTGAGACACATCTCTGTGTTTCCGTAGAGAGTGACAGTTAGACAGGAATCTCCCATGATACCTGCGTTGAACCGCCATTACGATATTGCCGTTATAGCAGTTGTCTGAGCATGCTACTGAATTTTGAACTTCATTAAAAAGATATTCCTGATTTTTGCTGGTTTTTACACATCAGATTGGACTATTCATTTGCTCACAGCAAAAGTTTGCAAGAGCCTCATTGATATTTCAAAGCGTTAGAATGCGTCTGTTTCTGATGAGTGAAAAGGTTGTTCTTTGTATCTGACAAATAATGAACTAAGCTCCAATTGGTATGGTGAAAAAAGAACAATCCGTTTGACTCATCAGAAACGCTCGAAATAAACGCTTTGAAACGTGCATTTTCAAGGACAAGCATGCCTTTTTTTTCGTACGTGGTTATGATGGTTATTCATAAGAACTCCTCAATTCCGAAACTATTCGGAATTTCCAAAAAAAAAGAAAAAAAAAACCCACTCTCCTGAATTACTATATACAATACATGTGTATCGCTCTTTGGCGGGAAAGAAGTCAATCTGCACGACGAGGCAGCCCTGTTAAACTGCTGCGGTGCGCGGTTACAAAATCACCAATCTATCCCCGATATCCATTATCTTTTGGCAAATTCCCTGTTCTTACACGTTTAGAATCGGCCGCGTATAAATTTCTTTTAACGTGACACGTTCCCAGATTCCACCTCCGTTTACTTTAATCAAAGCCCGAGCGATTCCAGCAATCGCGCGCCTCGCGCCCTGGCCGGGCCGGGCCCCGCGTCATTCCTCCGATGGGGAGTCCGCTCTCGTCAAACGACAACGATCCCGCGTATTCACACTCCCTGACTCCCCCCCCAGCCCCCTCCCAAAAGCTCTCCCCTTCCTTCTAATTAAAATAAACGCGCGCGAAATTAGTTGGGTTCTTAAACGCGCGGTAGCTCTCTCTCTCCCCCCCCCCTCTCTCTCTCTCCCCTCTCTCTCTCTCTCTCCTTCTCTCTCTATCGCTATTTATTTCTTTATTTATCTATTTATTTAATTATTATTATTTTTTTTTTTTTTTTTAAATTTACTTATTTATTTTTTAATTCCTGTATTTTGCTACTCCTGTAAAACTTATTGTGTATAATTTTCATGACGGTTGCAAAAAGCCATTTGCGACGGCACCAAATAAAATATTCTACAGCTACTACTTCCACTAATAATTACTTATCTTGTAAATTATTAGTCGGTAAAATGTTATGTACATATTTCATTTTCGTGGTCTTAGGGAAGAAAGGACTACTTTAAGTCCTATTAGAGTCAGGATACATAAAATCGCTCTATTTCTCCCTCTCTCTCTCCCTCTCGCTTTCGGCGGATCAAGGAGATTGTCTTTCTCTCTAATTTGCCTCTTTGAAGGTTTGTGTTAGAAAAGGATTGAGGAGGGGACGAAAGTCGTATGAATGCCCCTTAACTGTCCTTAACTTTGAGACCAAATAATAATAGAGACCTAGCAAATGCTATGCTTTCCCGTGTTATGGAAATGAAGCAAGGGTTCTTCATATGTTCGGTTCGGGGGCTCAATGAAACGACAGTCAACAGTCGCCTACTGTTGACTAGTGAACATTGCTTAAATCGAAGTCTACTTGAGATTATGCTTGTGAGTCAAAATTTCAAATAATTCAGGCCTATAATTTTAAGAATAATTCATTAGAACCTCTAGTCTCTGTATAGTAACTCTGTTCATCACATTTATCAGTAGCAAACAAATTTCGATAATAATTAGTCCATATACAGTACGTACTTTATAGAGTCCATCCGGGGGGGGAGAGGGGGGGGAAACAAAAGCAGCTATATAAGTAAATAAAATTTACTAAAAAAAAAAACAAAAACAACAAAAAAAAAAACCTCTGAAAATGTTAGAAGCAACTTCTCTGCAAGATTTGGATGCATATGGACCATTGGTTCAAAAGTTGTGCTAGGACCTGTGGCGGCTCGTGATATTGGCAACCATGCAAGTTTTCCATTTAAACGTAGGTAAAATAGGAGGGACACGGTTGCCAAATTTCACGAGCCGCCACTGGCTAGGACACAGACAGACAGGCATTTGCGCCATCGCAATAATTTTCTCTATTTCTAACTTTGTTAGTTGTGAGAAAGAAAAACCCCTAATAGTGATTAGCTCGCAGTGGCGGCTCGTGCTATTTGGCAACAATGTCTTCGCTCCATTTGAATGTATGTTTAACAATCGATTGTTGGTGAAGCGCTGGTTCTTTTTGAATCGATCGTTTTACATACAATCAAATGGAGGGATGACATTGTTGCCAAATTGCACGAGCCGCCCCTGGTAGCCCGTTGATCCCAACCGATGATTGTATGAGTAAAGGTTGAAAAAAAAAGTGACATTAAGGTTTCGAGGGCTGGCAACAATGTTGGACCCCCCCCCCCCCCCCAACGTCCTATACTCTCTGACAACGCTTGCTCTCCCTCCTCGTCGTCTTTACCTCGGCCCAAATTACCCTTCCCTCTCACTATCATTACTTTTTTTTTTTTTTTTTTTTGCTGACGGAAAACACGAGCTGTGCTGGATAGCGCGGGGGAAGATTGTTCGAAAAGACGAAGAAGAAAAAGTTTTTAAAGAATGAAAAATAGTCCAAACGCGCGGGGCCTATCACTATGAAAATAGATCTGTTGCGCGCGCGCGCGCGCGCGCTCAAGCTCAAACCACGGTCTGCGCCTTCATTTCACACCCGGCGACAAATGTGATCGAGACTGGAGTCTCAGGGTAGGCAATACGCAACGCACATCGTCACTCTCTTCCGTGATTTGATGCCGTAGTGAATGGAGCTCTTGCAAGGTATTACTATAAAAATGAACTATCCATTCTCATCGTTGTGTGCATAGCGGGTTGCATACCTTGTGCGAGATAATCAAAACATAACGCACCTGATACGGTGTAAAATCATTAAATGGTATTTGTGCATTTTGTATAGCATACCCTGTTTAGGTTATGCAACCCGTAAAGCACTAAGTATTGATTCCACACCGTATCAGTGCGTTGGGAATACATATCCTGCGGAATCGTTGAGGTTTTTTCGTCTTTCCCTGTACCGCGCGCTTAAGACTAATCGACAAAATGTCGTTTTGTATCATTCTGTACTATGGTTTTAAAATTTTAATTTTTATTTATCTCGACCGAACATATACCCGTGCCGGGAACTCTGTCTGAGCACACTTAATAATTCACATCCTGTTGAATTTAATTTGATCTTGTATCAATGTGATATACGGCGGTGCTGTTCGTGTGTACAGCAAACTCACACACTTTGAAAAGCAATTTGCAAAGCTAAACGAGGCGAGCGGAGTATAATTGCGATTTCACTCTCGTAAATGTTTTATGGTTTGATGGATGTATGATTATTTGATGATTTCGGTCATTTTATTCGGCTTTTAATTCACAACATTCGCTCGGAAAACGGGGAGAAATACCGTTCCGGTAGGTTTAACTTCAAATTAAACTGTCGGCAGAAGAGCTCTAGAGAACGCAACAAGACCGCGGTGATTAAAATTCTTTCTGCTTCGTAAATTGTTAAAATGTGGAAAGAAATGTATTTCTATAATGTATAGTACTTCGTAGTTGAGAAGCCGGAATGGTATTTTTTGTCTTTTTTTCTTATTGTTCAATCCTTATAAAATATTTTCACTTCATGAAAGTTTGTTTGCCTCACATCTTGATGGTTCAATCAACCTTGTATAAAAATGTCTCTTCAGCTGGACATGAATACATCATATCGTTAAAGTTGCTCAAATCGATGCTTCTAATTGGTCGAGACAAATTATAAAACTCGAGCACGACCTAGATGAACGTCTGTCTCAAACAAGCCTTGCCCAAAACAGTAAATAAAACTCAAGAGTCTTTTCTGAGTGTAAAAGGTAGCTAATTGTAAAGAAATCAAAATTCACTAAAAAAAAATCGATACACTGAAATAAAGATTGCCAAAACATGACGATATGCAAACCGATGTAAGGGATGGTAAATTATTAGATTGTAGTGTTCGTACCATAGTTCTTGACAATTATTAGGAAATTCTGGTTCTATAACCTTATTCTGATACTAACGCCAGAAGTTTCTGGTCAACGACTTATACTTTCAATGGTTCACAAATCGTTGTGCTTCTGGTAATACTTTAATTAAATTAATTCAAATTAATAAATTAATGAATTGAAATTAATTGAATTAATAAATCAATTAGATTAATTTAATTCATTTTCTACAACGTTTGTTAAAGAATGTTTCCAATTTGGTTTGAAAAAACCGCGAGTTTTGTCTCAAAACATTTGCTAAAGAATTTTTTCGACATGTTTCTTAATAACAAGTTTGTATATATTATATACAATTCGCAATCGCGCAATTTAAAACATCCAAGGCTGAGTATCTAATAAACGTTAAATTTCACAGTTAACTTCATATCTTGTTGGGTCTAAGCATAGGGGCAGCCAAATATTTTTATGCGAATAGGTAATTAACGAAAGCGATTAAACAAAATCTTCGCAGACATCAAAAACCGCAAGAACAAGTAGCGACAGCAAACGTTTAACTCATCTGCGCCCACCGAATATGACAACGTTTAATCGACCAATAAATTGAATTATCGCAGTGGTGAATAGGATGTATAAAAACACAGCGAACGCATAACTTTGACAATTATGCTTTAATACATTCGAAATAATTTCCCTCGAAAAATAAGTACGCTGACTTATGCACTGTAACAGTATTGTGTGCGGCAATTAAAACGAAAGTGTCATTTGGCAGGCGACTTGACCACACCAAAGAGCAAGAAGAGCTTAAGATATCTTTGGCTAGCCTCTAAAAATGAGCCTCGAATTAATTATTTAACTTTGGTGTAGATTAATGAGCTGGTTGCGTGTTTGACGCTAGAAACGAGTCTCGGCCTGAAAGTTTGGAATTCTCAAATTAGGTAACTCGGAACGGAATTCATCCTGATGTTTATTTAACTCACTGCCAAACTTAATTGAGAGGCTTTCATACAAAAAGGAACCAATTTCTGATGATGTCTTGAGTAGATAGTTCTTTTCTGCATAAAACTATTCATCGAGAGCCAGAATCTTGATACATACGAACCTTCTTCTGAATGCTTTTTATAATGTCAACAAAAATTGAGTCAAAGTTCGCGCAATGGGGCTATTGCACACTTTTGCTATAAGCGATTTAATAGTCGATTATGGCGTAAAAACCTCAAAAATAACGATGGCGGCACTAAAAACTTCCAAAATCCACTCCTAAACTTAATAAACGCAGTTATTTGCGGGAGCGTAATGGTGGCCGAAGGCACTAACAATGGGAGATTCCCATCTAACAATTCTGAAACTCCATCAAGAAGTGACCAATAAGAGACTACTTTCATTTGACACCGTGTCACTTGGTGTTGCGGTACCATTCATCGGATGTAGATCATCACTCTGATGACTAATTACTCTGTGAATCATCCTTGTCAGCATAGAAAGAGTGACGACATTAAGATAGGAATCTCCCATTGTTAGTGCCTTCGGCCACCATTAGGCTCGCGCAAATAACTGCGTTTATTGAGTTTAGGAGTGGATTTTGGAAGTTTTTAGTGCCGCCATAGTTATTTTTTGAGGTTTTTACGCCATAATCGCTTGTAAAATCGCTTATAGCAAAGTGTGCATAGCCCCATTGCGTCCACCACACCTTCTTGTAATGGGATAGACAACAAGTAGTAACAACACGGTTCTCTGAACCAAGGACTTGACCGGTAAGAGCACGGAAAAAAACTGGTAGAATTTACCATTTGCATATCTGATTTTGGAGTCTGCTATCAAGAACTTAGATTTAACTACTCATTTGCTTAAAGCATTTTCATTCATTCAATTTTTGTACAACGTTGTTAAAAAATGTTTCCAATTTAATTTGAAAAAACAGCGATTTTGACTCAAACGTTTGCTGAAGAATTTTTTTTCAACATGTTTCAAAACGTTTTCGAGCCATGATGTAACTTCCAAAGGCATCCTTAATTAATTTCCCGTCTTTGTTTTCAAGCACGAAGGTATAGTATATAAGAGCAGTAGAGCAGCGTCCATTTCAGGGGCAGCTACTCTATCATGGCCCGCGAAAGTGACTTAATTTGCTTTGTCGCGAGTCTCGGGGGTCGGGGGGGGGGGGGGTACGACTTTACACCATCCATCGATGGAACTAAGCTTTGCAGACTTGGAGAGAGACCTCACTGGCGGATTTAGGAATTGATATTTCTCTCTCTTTCCTCCATTAGAATGTGTGTGTTAGAAAAGGACAGATTAAGGGGCGGTCACTTGATTTTCGCCCCCCTCTTCTATCCTTTTCTAACACACGCGTTTTAATGGGGAAAAGAAAGAGAAGGACAATTTCTTGGTGCAGAGACTTGGCTCGATTTGTTGCCACTAATTAAAGGCATGACCGCGCGACGGCGACAGGAGTCTACGGGTTAATCATGGGGTTTTATAAACACACAAACGAAAAGAAAAAAGAAAAAAAAAATAAAGAAAGAAGGAGAGAAAAAGAGTGAGAGCGAGAGAGCGAGGAAAAGATGGAGCAAAAGGGAGTGAGAGAGATAGGATAAAATTCTAGCACGATCATTGACTAATCTTGCAGAGAGAGACTTGAGGTTATGTTTTCTCGCGCGAGCTCCCAGTCTTGTGTCTTGTTTGTCGTCTCGATGTGAATGTTGCGAATGTTGGCTCCCGTCCGGTGTTGCCAAGTGTTTTATCTCATTTGTTGCACGTTTAAATTGATTGTGTTATAGAAAATTATGGTGACAGAGACATCGAGTCATTTTCTGTCTCCTTCCATCAAATACGTTCAAATGAACACAGGAAGGAGAAAACATATAATTAATAAACATTGAAGTATCCAAAAATGTGTCATCCCCCTTCTCTCTCTCTCTCTTCTCTCTCTCTCTCTCCTCTCTCTCTCTCTCTCTCTCTCTCTCTCTCTCTCTCTCGCTCTCTCTATCTCTCTCTCTCTCTCTCTCTCTCTCTCTTCTCTCTCTTTCTCCTCTGCCCATTTGAATTTAGATATCTACATTCTGAAATGATTCTGCGCATTTAGATATCTTAGGAAAGAATGGTGAATAAAATATCGAATGACTATGTCCCTCGTCTTGTGTCTTCTTCTAACAAGTGCGTTCAAATGGACAAAGAAGAAGAAAGAAAAACTCTAAAATCGACCTCCAACTCAACAGAGAACCAGTGAAAATGCATGCAGTTGGGTGAAAAAGCATTGAATATGTACAATGTAGATTCATGTAGATATAGATTCTACATCAAAGTAAAAATGAAACTTTAGAAAATAGGAAAATCATTGGGATGCCGCGCCGGAGTCTAGAAAGCAGTCCTTTTTGAGATCATTCACCCGCGATGTAATTTATAAAAAAAATCCAACAATTAATTGAAGAGTACTTTTGAATAGCCACGAATGAAATAGAGGGTATATGTTCGTCCTCAACAATGGGGCTCTTGCGAACTTTTTGCTACCGGAGGTTGAAAAAGCTGATTCTTGTATAAACCTCTGAAAAAATGACAATGAGTACACTAAAAATCACAAAATTAACTCTCACATCGGGCTTAATGGCGGAGAGACGCAAATATCATGGGATATTCCTATCTAATTGAGACACATCTCTGTGTTTCCGTAGAGAGTGACAGTTAGACAGGAATCTCCCATGATACCTGCGTTGAACCG
>VMOF01000379.1:57870564-58005564 GCA_011764245.1 Trialeurodes vaporariorum
CAAAACTTTAAAATACCCCCCCCCCCTCATTGTCTCTCTCTTTCTTTATCTCTGTGTGCATGGGCTGCTCTAACTCAAGTTCAACGAGAAGTGCTAAGTGACTAATCAATCATAGCTCCACGAAAACTGACGCTCGAAAAAGCTCCTAACACCCCCTCCCCCTTTCCCCCACACGCTGTTACCTCCTCGCACGTCTTCAACTCCCGGCGAGTAGTCCCTGCGTGAACCGAGAGGTATAAATGCAATATGTAAATACGCTTAAAATATCATAATTCGTGTTATAAATTAAGTTCAGCGCGAGCGCTTGTCCTAGCTGGCTGTCTATATGTATATATATACCTTCAAACCGCTCCACAAAATGTGTCTCAATTTTTTAATAGCTCGATGGGAAACGTCGTCTCGGGACTCTCAATTTTCTCTCTCGCCTCCCCACCCCCCCTCTTCAAGCCTCTCCTTGTTTCTTCACGTGCATGCTTCTTCCTTCCTTCCTTCACTCCTCTCTCTCTTCTTCTCCTCTCTCCTCTCCCTCCCTCTCCCTCTCCTCTCTCCCTCTCCTCTCTCTCCTCTCTCCCTCTCTCTCTCTCTCTCTCCTCTCTCTCCTCTCTCTCTCTCTCTCTCTCTCTCTCTCTCCCACTCTCTCTGGTTGCCTGCATCCCTCTCCTCGCCTCTCTCTCTCTATCAATTTTTTTAAACGGACAGACTCTCTAAAAGTTCCATCCCTGTTTCTCTGACTCTTTTTCGCTTCCCCCTCTTCACTCTCTCTCTCCTCCTGCCACTCTCTCTCTCTCCTCATCTCCTCTCCTCTCTCCTTCTCTCTCTCTCTCTCTCTCTCTGTCTCTGCACTCCCTCTCCTCTCTCCTCTCCTCTATCTTCTCTTCCTACTCTCTACGTTCTCATCCCTTTCTCTGACTCTTTCCTCTCTGTCTCATCTCTCCCTCCTCCTGACCTCTCTCCCTCTCCCTCTCCCTCTCTCTTCTCTCTCTCTCTTCTCTCTCCCTCTCTCTCTGTCCCCCTCTCTCTCGTGCACACACACAAACAAACACATTCATAGGATGTCGTTTCGGTGCTTTACCAAACTGACATATGTTTTGACTTATAATCGTGTTTTGCTTTCCAACATCATTTCTCTAACCGCAGTTTGTTACTGGTTAGCGCCATCTCTTCCCCACTCCCTTGGACCCTTCGTTCGTCGCACATCGCACTGTGGGTTATAAAATCTGGATTTTGATTTCGGATTTCCGAGATAGATTTCAATTTATTAGCGTCTCATTCTCGAACCTCAAGACATTTCGCTTCTTTTTGGCAACAAATGATCCGAAACATATATCCTAAAACTTTATGCAATTCATCAACCCGTTTTAGGCACAGATCCCGCACATAATCATTTCTTTTAATTTGCGTTTAACATTGTTTCAAGTCGTTAGATTGAAAATATAAATGAACGTGGATTGGTGGTTATTTAAAAAGAATGCACACTTGATCGCATAGCCGTAGCCAGGATATTGGCTTGCTCTCTCTTGGCCCATTTAAATGAATGTGTTAGAAAAGGACGGAAACAAGTGCTGAAGTCACGTGACAGCCCCTATATCCATTCTTTTCTAACACATGCCCTCAGATGGGTAAAGAGAAAGAAAGACAATATCCTGGTTACGGCTATGCTCAAGCGCCTTCAATTGAAAGTGTAGGCAGAAACGAGTACGGCAAAGTAGGACTCTTTATCTATTCTCTCGCATGATTGGCACGAGCGATTTGAGAGACTAACAGTGGCAGAACGTACTATTTGGCAACCACGGTTTTTTTGCCGTTTGAGCCTACACAAAAGTATCGATTTCTCAGGGATTCAGTGAACCCCCTGAAGATCGATTTATTTTATGTAATTATTTGTTAGCACATTGCATGAAGCGCCATTGCGCATTGGTGATTAACTTGTTACTGAACTTAACTTCTTAACTCCGGATTTTAATAAGTATATTTAAGTATGTAAGCTGATTAACTTGTTACTGAACTCAACTTGTCAACTTCGGATTTTAATTATGTTTAAGTATGAAAGCTGATTAATTTTGTAACTGAACTTAACTTGGCAACTTTGGATTTTAATACATATTTTTAAGTATGTAAGCTGATTAACTTGTCTCTGGACTTAACTTGTCAACTTCGAATTTTAATAAGTGCACGGAAAAAAAAAGAATGGTGTACTTTACCATTCGCGTAGCTGATTTTGGCCCCTGCCACAGTTAAGATAAACTTCACCAGAACTATCGTAAATTTGACCAGGTATCATGTGAAATTGACCTGATTCCTGGTCAAATGTTCCACAACTCTGGTCAAGTTTATCTTAACTCTAGCAGGGGCGAAAATCAGCTTTGCGAATGGTAAATAAAATCACACCATTCTTTTTTTTCCGTGTGCGTTTATGAGACTTTTTTTTGTCTTTTTTGTTCGGATTCATAGAACTTTTCAAACGGCTGTGCCCTGTGACCGCCTCCCCTAGTTTGTTTTATACCAGAATAAATATCTCCCGAAGACCCGACAGAGATTCGAGGGAATATCAAACCGGGAATCTGCTCGAATTAATTTTAATAAATCGTGGCGTATTTATCGCTCTCGGCAGCCAGCCCCAGTCCGGATCTGTCCTCCGTCGGTCGCGCGGGCTTCTTTTGATGTGGCGTGTATCATTTTGGCTCCTCAGACCGACCCCCCCCCCCCCCCCACCACACCAGCGGACATCTCACCTCACACCCTATACTCCTGGTCTACGGAAATTCTGTTCTTGAACCAGAGACAGCATAGGATTGGGCGAGGGGTGACAGAGAGAAATAGAGGGGGGATGAGACAGAAATTAATCATAATTTTCTTGCGATGTGTGCGAGTGTGAAATTCGGAATTTCAGACGAGCTCTCTTTTTGATTAATTTACTCTCCTCCCCCCCTCGTATCTCTATCCATTCGCGCTATTTAAGTGTTTAATTGCTGTGAATTTTTAATTTTTTTTTTTTTTTTTTTTTTTGTGGGGGTCCCTGAATAGGGAGTAGAGGAGGAGGCAAAAGAGAGAGAGGGGGTGGAAGATCAAGAGTGAGGCAGTGCTCTGGTCGTGCCAGACGATTATGTACGCCCCCGTTATTATTTTTTATTTATTTTTTTATACATATATATATTTATAAACGCGACTAAACGGTCGTAAGTGTTTGTAATTGGCCGTTGACAAGCAACGCATCGCGCCCAACGAGCGAGCTTGTTTTCACACGAAAATTTATTTCGGAAAGAAAATAAAAATTCGCCTGCATGTGTGGCTGGCTCCCTTTCTCTATACCCCGAACTCTTGTACGCCCCCGCACGGGCGCCTCCCCCCCCCCAAAACCTCTTCTAACATTTCGTTGTTTACGCGTTCATCCGCGATGATTGTCTAGATTTAATGATATTCATCGTGTATAAATTAATATTAGAGATATTGAATGCACGGAAAAAAGGGCTGAATTTACTGTCTACGTGGTTATATAGGTATGGATAAAATTAAAAACTGATAGTTTTGCCATTTTAAATACGTAAAGAACACAGTTCGGAGGAAATCACACTATTTCAAGTGGTATAACTAACAGTCTTTTAAGTAATTAAGTTTTACCCATACTTTTAACTTTGTGTTAATACTAAAAAACCAGTGCTTTTTTCCAGTGCGAAAATTTTGATTGCGCACTGCCACTATTTTAAATTAAAACTTTTAATATGATCATGTGTCTATTCATCAAGTCGTTTTACAAGCCACCATAGCCGTAGCCAAGAGTTTGTCTCTCTCTCTCTCTCTCTCTCTCTCCCTCTCTCTCTCTCTCTCTCTCTCTTTCTGTGTTTCTGTCTCTCTCTTTCTCTTTATCTGTCTCTCTCTCTCAGTCCATTTGACTGCATGTGTTAGAAAAGGACAGAATGAGGGGCTGAAGTCCCGTGACACCCGTATCTCCATCCTTTTCTAACACATGCGTTCGAATGGGCTGAGAGAGAGACATACAATAACCTAGCTACGGATATACAAGCCACTAGAATCATTCATATATCAATTAATTTACAGACTATGCCTAGATCGAAAATTATCGTTTGATCAAGTATTTCATTCCACGATTGAAATTACTCATCTCGTCCGGCATTTTGCATACCACCAAGGCACTCTTCCAAAGAAGCAGAGTCTCGCGATCGGTGTGTGCAGCGTGTTGTATCGTATACCTTGGCACGGCGCGGATGAAGAATCGGAAACAAAGTCATCGGCGGTGGCAAAACGCATAAAGACTTTAAAGAAGAAAACGGGGGGATGCATGGATTTGTTGAGACGCATAAATCAAGATTAGCAGCGATAAATCAAAAAAACCAATTAGAAATGTCCATTCATAAAAAAGGCCGCCACCGAGATAGTTCCGAGCGCGGTGTTGCCAAATTTAGCCAGCAAGAAATCCCTGCAATTCTTACAAGCGGATCCAAGAAATTGCCCTTCACTCTCTGTTTTCCCATCAGAATGCATAAGTTAAATAACCTGCAGGGATCACCCTACCAACACTTTCTCACATCACATTTAATCTGGGGGAAACCCCCAAACCCCCCTTTGATATTTTTGATATTTGATATTTTTATTCAAATCTAAAGATCTATTTTTAAAATATTTAAATTTTTCCCCTTTTTTGGGCACATTTCCGATTGATTTTAAGGGAAATTATTTTTCATCCATAACTAACTAACTAAAAAAAAAAAAAAAAAAAAAAAAAAACCCTCTAAAAGAATGTTAACAACCAAATATTTTCAAAATTTGCATATGACAGACGCCCCAGAAAGTTTGTGCATTTACAACTCCAAGCTACATAGTACAATATGGTTAAATAATATTGAAAGTTCATGGATGAGAATATTCTTTGGGATAGTATTAGGCATGATGAGAGCCGCAACTATTTTGTAATTATCATACAAGCAATTATCAAGTATCGAAGTAAAATACCTTGAAAATCTGTGCGTCATCGCAAAAGTTTCTCAATTTGTTTAACTTCGTTAATGTGAGAAAGTAAAAATGGATGTGTTGCAAACTTTTGCTATGGATGTGAGGAGAGTCTATTCTGGTAGTATCAGAAAGTTCCAAAATTATCTCCTGAAAACTCAATTTACATAATCCCAAGATGGCTGTCGCACGAAAAAGAAACGATGGGGGAGTCCCATATGTAATAGCAACTTTCAATGCTGGGAAAACGGGACACTGGAGAACTGGCAACTGCGCTCATGAGTCGGGGCTCGTATGGGATAGGCGCACATACGTACGCGCAAGTTGAGAATCCCCCCACTTATATTTATATATATATATAAATATATTATAAACACGGCGAGGAAGAATAGGACAGAGGAGAGGAAAATACGGTAACAATTTCTATGTAAATGCAATAATAAGCAAGTGCGGTTCGGTTGGGTAAAGTTGGCCCTCGAGACTCGCGGACAAAGGCGCTCTGTTGCCGAGAATGGCCATGGGCCCTGCCCTGGCCCTGGGTCGGTCAAAATTTACTTGGCTTTTCGACAAGCAATGGGTCTGTTGCAACTTGCACGCTTCGGCTGAAGCGAGTATCAATTTATACGTAAAAATGACAACGACAGCATCAGAAAACACAAATATTCATTCATAAAATCAGAAATTGCGAAAAAAAAAAATTGAGACACTATTCACCCCTGCATCTTTCTACCACGTGCACAATATTTCGAGGGATTAGCGCGGCACATTAAAATAATCATGACTGACGGTCATCACAGCTGACTTCATAACCAAATAAACAGTAAATACTGACGGTGTCTGTTCAAATTCTTACACGGGAAAAAAAAACTACGGTGAAAATAACCATGCGGATACCTGATTTTGGCACCTGCTAGATGTTATGATAATGTTAACCAGAAGTATAATATGTTTTGACTAGGTACTAGGTGATGTCACCTGATTGCATGTCGAATTTACCCAAAGTATCGGTAAATGTACCATACATCTGGTTAACATTACCATAACATCTAGCAGGTGCCAAAATCAGGTATCCGTATGGTTATTTTCACTAATCTTTTTTTTTCCCCCCTTGCACGTCTTAATATCCTCAATTCCTCACGAAAGGTTGTGAAAGTTACGGAAACCGATATTTGTGTCGAAAAATTATCAAAATAAAACAATAACTCACAAGAGTTCCAAGGATGATGATTGAAGTGGAAAATCATACTTGGAACTCTTGTGTTATTGTTTCATTGTTTATATAGATATAAATATATAGATATAAATTTATATCTTTCTGCACTCTCGCGAGATACGAGATCACGCAGAGAAAAGTGAGATTTTAGATTTTTCTCGCAATAATTTGGCAACACCAGTTCACTTTGCAATAGCGTCGAAACGCGGTTTGCTCTTCTCTTCTGCGCATGCGTCGTCGCGGTATATTTAAGAGAGGGTACAGGGTACAGGGTAAGCACTTCCTTCACACAAACGGATGTTGCTCGGGTATTGTGGTGTCCACGCTAATAAGGCTGAATCCCTTCTCCTTCAGACGCCGCAATATGCATACCGCCGTGCCCCCCCCCCCACTCAATGTAACGTCCCCCTCCCCCCATAGTCTACTCGACTTTTGCTCTCCATAAGGGTCGGGCATGGCGGCTGTGATTTTCTAGCCGGCTCGGGCTGGCTGTGGCTGTGGCCGGGTCGGTCGTCAGCAAATGAACAATAAATACCGGCTTTTGAGCCGGGTGCGTATTATGTGGCTTTGCCGCGAGATAGCGCGCGCTCCAACACAATGTGAATTCTTTACTCGAAGAACACTGTTGAAGACACACTCACACATAGAACTTCGCGCTCGAGCCACGGAATTGCGAAATTGCGGCCCGTATTTTCATGGCAACTTGTCACAATCACAAAACTACCCCCCTACCCTACCCTCTCTCCTCCTGTAATCTTCCTCTATATCACCCTCCTTCTCTTTACGGTCTGTGTTTACGCTCGGCAGCCATTCCTCTTCCGATTTTGAGACACACGCGTCTTGGCTTCGAAATCGTTCATTGGAAAAGGAAAAGTTTCGACTTTTTACTCAAAAGTTTCGACTTTTTACTCAAAAGTTTCGACTTTTTACTCAAAAGTTTCGACTTTTTTTTCTCACCAGAGCTGCCATTTTGCACACTCTGGGAAAATCACTCCTTTAAAAACAAGGAAACACCTTTAGTTGAGACGGTTTTTCTTGCTCGAAATAAAGTTCTATTGCATCACTGTCACAACAAGGAATCTCTTACTTGCAGCAGCAGACATTTTCCTTGGGTTAAACATTGGCGAATACAGGAAGGTGGCGTATGGGGCGAGGACAGGGAAGGAAGAGCAAAACGAGGAAAAGGGGGTCACTAGGGGGCAAAAATCCAAAGGTTCGCCCTCCCCGTTCGCGAGGGCTGGATCCGCCACTGGGGTAAAAGGAATTTCCCTTTTTAGTCAATATTTCACTGTGCAGGTTTTTTTTTTTAACACAAACGAAATACACTTCGGATTGTAAAAAAAAAGAATTCTCTCATTGTAATAATCTGTCACGACCTTAGGCAACGAAGTGTTTCCAAACGCAAAATCAGTGCGGCGGCCGGCGTGGCGCGGGCAAAAGCACATTTAAAATAAGAAGTATTGAGTCGTACGTTTAATCATAAATGACAACTTTTCACTCCTTTTCCGAGGAATGCGAGCTTGAAGGGTGTGCGCATACATTGCTCGCCCCCCCTCTCTCTCTCTCTCTCTCTCTCTCTCTCTCTCTCTCTCTTCTCTCTCTCTCTCTCTCTCTCTCTCTAAGGCGCGCGTGCGCAAAAGAGGCGCGAGTGCTTTGTCAAATCAAAAACCGGCGCGCGACTAATTTATGAATTTCAATTTGATTTGCTGCAAGGAGCGTGGACGTACGTACCTACGGCCCGAACGGACGGACACTCGCGCAAAAGAATCAAAGCTAACCAAGGAATCAAGGATGAATTCGAGAGTACGGCTGAGTAGTGAGCACAACCCCCTCCCCCTCCCTCCTCCCCTCCTTCTTGATCCTTCACAGTTGTTTTTTTTTCTTCTTATTTTTCATCTCACTCTCTTTTTTTTTTCGCGTGGGTTTCACATGATTTATTGGGTTTAATTGCCGACCACGTGGGCGCACACAGGTTCGCAAAGTGGTTATGTCCGGACATCAGCACAAAAGAAAAACGAAATTAAAATAAATAAATATCGATGAATAAAATAAAATAAAAAATTGAAAAATGGGGGCTCTAATTGAATTTAGTCTTGGAATAACTTATTTGGAAAAGGACCAAACTGAAATCAATTTTTGAGAAAGACGAGACAGAATTAGTAAATAAATAGAAGACTCCACGCATTGGGCAAACTTTTTTTTTCGCACTACCACCTGCTTGAAAAGGAAGAAAGACCAATCTTTCAACTATGCAACAACTCAACAATAAGTGTCCAACACATACTTTTTAGACTGTCCAAAACTTCGGGTGGAGTAATTATGTAATCAAGTAATTATGACCCTACCAAGGAAAACCCATACTTTCGATCATAACAAACCGGGTCCTCAAGCATCTTTAAGAATCAAAATTGAGTACATGATATTTAAGATTTAATTGAAGATTTAGGTTACTAACATATAAATAACCGGAGTCGATACGGCACCTCTTAAATAAACCGATGCTCCTACTACTACTGAATATTTAAATAAGAAACTAAATAAGTAAATAAATAAATAAAGTAAACGTGGTAAAACTAATGACTAAACTAACTAACTATGTTGACTAACTATGTTGATAATAATCTAAGGAACCTGCAGAAGCGGCAAGAGAGACAGCGGCTAGGCGACTGTGGCAATAAACTGGGCAAGAGCAACTATTCCTACACGCAAGAGTTGGTTTTGCATTTCGTTAAACTGAAGGGGAACTATGTCTTGGCATACACAAACGCAAAAGGTGCGATTTCATCGATCAATACGGATGTTTAATTTTTTTTTTTTTTTTTTTAAGATCACAAAATTGAGTTCAAGGTATGTCTATGATGCACAGAAATACTCTGCTGTGTAACCTTTTCTCAATATGAAAACTTTGTGTAATCTTTGTGTCATCTTTTGGCGCTACGGTCTGAGATCGTCAAAAATACCCTACGAACAATTTCTCACATCAAATTTAATCTGGGGAATACCCCAGACCTCCCTTCAATATTCTAGGGGAGACCCACTGACCCCTCTTTGATATTCTGGGGGTGACCCCCAGACCTCCTTTGATATTTTTATCCAAATCCAAAGATCCATTTTTGAAATCATTAATTTTTTCCATTTTTTGACCCTTTTACCCATTGATTTAAAGGAAAACCACTTTTCATCCACAACTATCCTACAAATTAAAATTTTGAACAAAAAAAAAAACAGAAACAAAAGTCCTTCTGAGAAATATTAAAAGCAACATCTCTTCAAAATTTGGATGCACATGGATCAATAGTAAAAAGTTATGCTGGGTTTCACGTTTCATGGCTGCAGACAGACAGACAGACAGACGAACAGACACATGCCTCAGAAAGTTTGTGCATTTACACCTCCAAGCCACATATGGTTGAATAATATTGATACTTCATGGACGAATATTCTTTAAGACAGTACTAGGCATAATGAGAGCAAATTATTTTGAAATTATCATGATTTACTAAGTCGTAGAGGGGCCAAATATCGAAACAAAATACCTTGAAAATATCTGCGCCATTGCAATACTTTTTTCTGTTTCTAACTTTGTTACTAGTATAAGAAAGTAAAAATCGGTGGTTTTGGTCCTAAAAAAATGTCGATTCAACCTCATGTGCGGCTGATGGAGCTGGGCGACCCGTGACAATGGACCATAGAAACGATCCGGATCGAATCGGGTCTCCGGTGTTGCTTGTGTGGTGTCGTCACGGCCCCGGCTCCGGCCGGGCCCTGGTCTTTTCTCCCCACTCATCAGTCATTAGAGGAAGCTAACGAAGAGAGTTCGTTGACGAAAAGGGGAAAGAGACCCGATTCACAACTTTCTGGTCAAAATTAACTTTGGATGACCGGACGCTGGACGGGTAGACGGACAGACAGACAGACAGACGGCCGGTCATAGTTCGTTAATTAGGGATGGCTGACTATATGTATAGTGACTAGCTGAAGTGGGTGGTAAAGTTAAGTAACGCGTTTTCTGATTACCCTTATAATCAACCCCGCGCCGAAGTTGCTCAAACGGAAAAGATATTTCGGACGGTTGCATTATGCAGTTGCATTATTGTTTCATCCACCGGCAAAATACAGCACCGGAAAAATAATTCTACCAAAAGCACAACAATTTGTAAACCAAGATTTAAGGGATGGTTCCGTTGCCAGAATGGGACTCTAGCAAACTTTTGCTATAAGCAAATAAATATTTTAATTTTTGGTAAAGACCAGCCAAAATCACGAAAATCACAATAAAAAAGTCTAAAATTCAGTAATAAACTCACATAACTGCTAAAACAGCAAGATGGTAATGGCGGTTCGACGCAGGTATCATGGGAGATTCCTGTCTATTATTTATTTCACTTTCTCTATACGGAAACAACACACAGAGATATGTCTCAATTTAGATAGGAATCTCCCATGATACCTGTGTCTCTCCGCCGTTAAGCCCGATTCTGAGAGTGAATTTCGTGACTCTTTAGTGGACTCATCGTCATTTTTACAGGTTTTTATGCAAGAATCAACTCTTAAATCCCCTATACCAAAGGTTTGCAAGAGCCCCATTCTAGTATTTGTACGAAGTGGCGCACGCAGGATTTTTCTTGGGAGGGGCTCGCACTGATTAAGTGTTTGACTGGAAATCATTCCCTCAGTGGCGGCTCGTGCCATCTGGCAACAATGTCTTCGCTCCATTTGAATCCATGTTTAACAATCGATTGCTGGTGAAGCGCTCCTTCAATTTCCAATCGATTGTTTTACATACAATCAAATGGAGGGATGACATTGTTGCCATATTGCACGAGCCGCCACTGCATTCCCTCCCCTTGCCTTCAACCCTCAAAAATAGGAAGTCCCCCTGCGTCCGCCACTGATTGTACCATAGTTCTTGAAAAATTAGAGAAAATTCTGGTATTGTGACCAGTGATGGGCTGAAATAATTTTTTGAATAACCAAGAATAATCAACTAAAATTATTCGCATTATTATTATTCTTATTAGTAAATGAAAGTTTTGACACCACCAGCAGATTCATCTTTCATCAGATGAATGATTGGGAGTGTTAAAACTTTGATTTGCTAATAGGAATAATAATAATGCGAATAATTTTAGTTGATTATTCTTGGTTATTCAAAAAATGAGTTTTACTCATCACTGATTGTGATCATATTTTGATAGTAATATGTGTATAATAATAATTGTTAGTTAATTACACGAATCTCCGCGGTTCACAAATTGTTGTGATTCTGGTAATATTACTAGAATTTAGGATTTTTTTTCTTTCTGCAAGTACTCGTGAAACGCACCGCATTTTCTTCTACAGGCAAAATGATAAGGACTAAGTTAGGTATTTAAGCGGAAGGTGGTGAAGGTCGATGCTCGATTCTTCGATAAACTGACAGCATCAGTCATGCGCTAAACCAACGAAAAACTGTTTTCTCAGTGATGGGGGCGAAAAACGAGACTATAGATTTTCGTCTGAGGAGAAAAAAAATATATTATTTTTCGAAGAATTAATTGGCGATAAAGTGATAATTTTCTCTGAAATGACTCGTTACGGAAACGTTCAGTAGCCCGCGTTCACAAAACTCTGTCACCGCAGGCAACGAAAATCGTTCATCATCATTTTGTTGTCTCTCATAACACACAAAACCGGGCGGAGCTACATGAAGTACAGTACGGTAAGGGGCCGTACAGTAAGTAGATACGGAGCTGTATGGATATTGTGCTTTACAGGTATAGGTCTAAAAGATAAATAGGATTGTAGCAATGGCGGCTTTTGAACAATGTATCATTGTTTTTCTCTTATTTAAAGTCATGCAAAAGTATCGATGTATCGGTAATTTTCGGTACTCTTCAGTAGATCGGCATTTCTCTAATTTAAAGGTTTGCAAAAGTATCGATTGTATCGGTATTTTGCGGTACTTTTCAGTACGTCGGTATTTTTCTGTTGTTTCGATATTTTTCGGCTTTATATTCTTTCGAGCTAAATTTAAAATTGAGATATATTCAACAAAAAACAGTTATACGCGTTGGCTGAATCAGCATGGGAAATTATTTATGAAGATTTCGTGCTGTCATATCGACGGATTTTGAAAATGGAATATCGAAAACCTTTCTCACTAAGTGATGATGCTTCTATGGATAGTTACCTGATAATTAGTTTTGCTGATTTCGATAATTAGTTTCGCTGATTGCAGCGCTGATTTCGATATTAAACTGAATTCCCCGAATCTAAAAAATTACAGATTTTAACTCAATGAGTTCCGATTCGATAATCAGTGAAAATCTCCCGTTTTATGTAATATGTATTAATTAGTGACGGATTTTATTTCGCCCGTGATTCCACTGAATGGCGACAATAGTACACAGTCGAATTCAGTTTATGAATGTAATGCAAGAGAATTTTCTAAAATAAAAAATTTGGAAAAAAGAAGAAAAAAGGATATTTGCTGCGTGATGTTTTCAAGACATTAAGAGTAAATGCTATCAAAATATCCCAGTGCTTTTTGGACACTCTATAAGTAAAATGAAAAATTCTCCACGATATAAATTAATTAATTTTGTTAAAAGTGGTATGAGCCTGGGGGGGGGGATAGTAACTATAATAATACATTACCTAACATAATTATTATTTGCACCCAACTTTATCAGCACAAAATAATCATTTGTATTCGAATAATTAATTGGCAGTTTAAGGACGACTATACTCATAACTTAAAAAGAGAGAAGAAAAAAAGATGATGATTCTAGCCCGAATCTCGCGCGATAAAACGAAAACTGTAATCAGAACACTCGTTCAAGTCGTGATTAAACCGTACTTATACCGGGCCAGTATAGTAGCGTAGGTATACCCCTGTCCATCAATCCAGGTGTTCGTCTGTCTCTCTCAAATCCACTCATTCGAGCACACGTGTTATAAAAAAGCAAGCGGAAGAAAGGTTATCTCGTGACTTTCAACCCGTTCTCTGTTCTTTTCTAACACGCGCCTCTAAGCGGGTGAAATTAAAGTGATACGAAAATTCTTCGATAGTGACATACGAAAGAAAAACGAAAGCACAGCGTTAGTTATTTTGCCACGGCCGAACTTTCAATGACGTGGAAGTTTACGTTTTCAAACGATACTAATAACGAAAGCTGATAACACGAGTCATACTTTTTACACAAGAAAAAAAAGAGATTATATTAATTAGGAAGAGTTATCTGTTTTGTGTTACGATTAACTCGTAATTAATTGAGAGCTCTTATAAGATTTTATTAACACGTTTATGCAATTATAGAGACGCAATAAGTTAGCTCGTTTTTTTCCCCCGTTATCTTCCAAATGTATTCTCTCTTCGTTCAGATCAAAGACCACACGTCGAGAAATATTCCTCTTTTGAAAAAGAGATGACCTTTTTCGCGCAATTAGGGCAATTAGGTAATAAAAGCTATTTACGTGCGTTTTCAGTGTAAAAGCTGCAAATGGCGATCTACAAAATGTTACTATCGCGGCTAAAGGTTGAATTGTTTTATTCGTTGCTCTCAGCGGAAAACGAGGGACAGAGGATAAAAATAGACGTTTGAAAGTTTTCAATTGAGAAACTAAAAACATTTTTGTTCGACGACTGAATCAATCAATGAATATTGATTTGTCGGGCAAATTGATAAGTTCGCAGTACTTAACAATAATAAATTAATTAAAAACGCCAGTAGTTAGTGCACGAAGGATCACGGAGAAAAAAAATTCTGATTGAAATTACGGAACGTAGAAAGAAATTGGGATGAAGAGAAATTTCCTTTGAAATAATAAGAATTATTATTGATTCAACCAGAATTATCATTGGTCCAATTGAACGTTCTGATGATTCAGAAGAATCACAAGAAAGAATCGTTGAATCAATAAGAATTCTGGTTGAATCAATAAGAATTCTTATTGTTTTAAAAGGAATTTCTTTTTACCCTAATTTCTTTTTACGTTCCGTAATTTCAATCAGAAATTTTTCTCCGTGGATCTCTTACATATCTTTCATTTTCTATTTTAATGTACTATGACACTATCAAAAGAAAGAACCCTGGTCGAAAATCTCGTTGTTAAATTTCTCCGTTGTTTCCAATAAAAGTTACGATTTTTCATGACGTACTTTGAAAGGGGCCATTCTGATCCGTATTTAAACGCTTGAAAGCCGAAAAATTGTTTAAAATTGCCGAGTTTTAACAGAGTAAAAATTTCAACCGTTGGGAACTTTCTTTTGAAAGTCATAGTATACATTCGGCAAATTGAATCATGTCACCTGACTCCTTGAATTTTAACTTAGGTAGGCCACCCACAATGCTTGGGTTTAATGTGACGTGTATTGCAGGTTGCCTACCTCAACACAAATTTAAGGAGCTGAATGACATTATTTAATTCATTGACTGCACAAGTAGAAAATGGATGGAATGATCATCCCCTTGTCTATCCTTGTCTATCAAAGGTGTTTCAACGAAGAAAAGAGAGGGATAGAGACTTTATCTTCGCGCTGTACGGAAAATGCAAAATCATTTAGAAGAAACAGTTCAGCTTATGATTGTAATGCACGAAAATACTCTGATCTGTAATCTTTTATAAACTGATGGAGTCTCCGTCATAGATATTCAAAAACTTGCGGATATTTTAATAATGTAACGGTGGCTGAACCGATTGAGAAAAGATTACAGATGTGAGTAGTTTCGTGTTATACAGTCATGATCTGAAATATGTAATCTCTTCTCGACAAGTGAATTCTTTTCATCAGTGGAACGCCAATGAATATACACAAAACAGCAGCTCTGACAATCTATCATTGTTTTTCTCCTATTTTACGAAGTATCGAGATCTCGGGAGCGGGAGCTCGATTGGATCCCCTGAGGATCATAGGATCAATACTGTTTTCGTTTTTTAGCTTTGATTTTGTTCGATTTTTAGAGTCAATGTCTCATAATGATAAAAATTATGTAAGTACACCTACAGCATATCACAATGTCAATTGTTTTTCTCCTATTTGACGCTTTGTAAAAGTATCGATTTCTTGGGAGCGAGTGCTCGATTGGATCACCTGAGGATCATAGGACCAATACTGTTTTCGTTTTTCAGGTTTGATTTTTTTCGATTTCTCGAGTCAGTATCTAATAATGATAAAACGTATACTCTGTTCAGGATACGATGAAACTTGGTGAGTCAGGTAGAAACGCACTACTTTGCAACGCGGCCTTTTGAGTTGTAAGGCCATTGTACTCACACGGGCTCTTTTCGACTGGACCCTTCTTCGGGAAGAGGCAATACCGAGAATCGGCTGACTATGAATGTTATCTGTGCAAAAGTCAAATTAGAAACGGTCACAGATACGACGAAATGGATGAAATTTGTGCCCAAAGGGCCATAACTCGTCAAAATTAGTCGAATTTGACTCCTCGATATCCTCAGACACTAATTTTTTTAGACAATTCAATTGAGGTACACTCATAAATGGAATTCTCAATAAATAAATTTCCGATTATGATGAGGTGTCAAATTCGACTAACTTTGACGAGTTATGGCCCTTTGGGCGTAAATTTCATCCATTTTGTCGTATCTGTGACCGTTTCTAATTTGACTTTTGCACAGATAACATTCATAGTCAGCCGATTCACAGTATTGCCACTTCCCGAAGAAGGGTCCAGTCAAAAAGAGCTCGAGTGAGTACAATAGCCATACAACTCAAAAGGCCGCGTTGCGAAGTAGTGCGTTTCTACCTGACACATCAAGTTTCATCGTATCCTGAACAGAGTATATGTACACCTACAGCATATCATATAATGTCAATTATTATTAGATTTCATGTCAATTAAATGAATATTACGCGTAAGTACTAATTCACTATCATGCTTCATTCTCAGTTGCAGTGAGATGAAAATGTCACGATTGCAAAGGGTTAAGCATTTTTCTTTGCTCTAGAGAGCGAAGCGGATCGTTTAATTTTATTTTGATTGACACAGTGTCAGAGAGAATTGTTTTAGCACGTTGAGAGGTCAATCGACACAATTACTTTTCGTAGCGCGATGACAGTTTCTTAATTGCCAAGGGCCGCCCATTCATAATGATCCAATCGAATTTATATGGCATGAAACCAAGACGTCACGATTTGATTAATTAGGCCGTTCCGTTGAGAGGTATGTAAGCATCGGATACATGTGAATGCAGAACGCAGGTAACGCAAATGAGACAAAGAGATCCGAGGCTGCCAATGGCAAATTTCCCGTCGCATTGAAAAAATAAATAAATAAATAAATAAATAAAATGAAAAATAAAAACACTCAGGCTGATTGAAGTAGCCATCATGTAGCAGTGCAAAAATATTCATCGTAAGGAACTGGAAATTCATCAGTGTGAGCTGTGTTTTCAAACTCAAAATAACAATTTTATACTTAATTCACATCCTAATGATTTTAAGGGGGGGGGGAATGGAAAAACAAGGGGGTACGAAACGTTAAACACCGTTTTCAATCACATGATCATTTAGTCGAACACCCTCTACACATGTGGAAATAACCTGCCCGCGTGCGAAACCAAAGTTCAAAAATGGGCTTAAAATAGTTTACCGGTAGCTCTTAGAAAGTTGGAAAAACAAACTAAAAATGAAAACTGCAAAGTTTAAATTAACTTCAAACTTTAAAGGGTTATTAAAACGAGAAAAATTAACATAATCTGACTGCGAATAAGTGTAAATGTCTCGGAAAACGTAAACGCTGATTTATCGATAAATTAGTTTTTGCCACAATACGGGGTGCGCAAACAATTATTGAACTAAATTAAAATTAAATTAAAATAATTCATGAATGAATCACAAAGATTCTTGTCAAATAGGCTTATCTGATCAAAAGAATCACGACCAATTAAAAACAAAAACAAAAATAAAACCAATATTCTGTTGCTCTCGTTAAACTCTTCGCAAAAATATTTAACTATTTACAGCACTCCACCATTAACAGTTTACACCACACTGATAAAATTGTACTTTTTTAATGTTTCGAATAATATTTACTGGAATGAATGAAAAGATATATTTTAATTTGTTATTTTCCTATGGTGCAAAATAATTATGAATTAATAAAAAAAAAAAAACAAAAACAAAAAAACAAAATACGGCAGCTTATCATTTTGGAGGCCATTTCTTGGAGGCTTTTTTATGATCATTTGTCACAACCGAATACGAAACTAATAATATGTTTGCTAACAAGTGTTTGATCAGATTAGCTGTAAATCACGAAGAAATAGCTTGAAGTCGAGATGATATACTCGGCCAAGCCGTAAATAATATGAAATATGTCGATGCTTAATCCTGGTTTATAAGCTATACTTTATGGAATCAGCAAATAATTAATATCATGTTCATTGTTCAGGATATTGGAAGTCTGACTAAAGCTCCGGAAAAATTCCAAGTGTTTTTTCATGACCTATACTGAAGACTGTGAGGAATACACAAAGAATAAAGAGTCTCCATTTAAATCCACATAGACTCAAAAGTGAAGCGCGTAACAGACTGATTTTAATAATTACTTTATATTTTATAAACCAGTTGCAAATGATTCTCTTATCAGTATGATCATCTTATCATATAATTTTAAGAATTTGAGCTTCCACAGTAACTTCCAAAAAAACGTCTAAATAAGACTGTTAAAACGAAGCTAATCAAAGATAAGAGCCAAATTATCTTTGATTGATTTTTTATGTTTGGTATTTGCGAAAATTGTAACAAGCTATTTAGAGACTCGGGGCCGGATTTATGTTTTTGCCGCATGTAGGCAATGCCACATTTTTCTGCCTCCCATAGTGAGTGAAATAAAATATACCTTGAGGCCCCCCCCCCGGAGAGGGAGGCTTTGGATCTCACTCGGAAAATTTTTAAATTTAAATTTATGTATATATTCTACACGGTTATTTTTTTTTTTATTTATTTTTTTTTTTTAAGAAAACCATTAACCATTTACAAAACAAGCCATCTGGCTCTGCTGCATTTTGTTCATTTAAATCTATTAAAATATTAAAACACATAGAACGATCAAGTGTGCAATGAGGACTTTGAATTCGATATTTTTAATGATTGTAAATGGATGAGATGCGATTTATTATGCCTAACTGCATGCATCAATTTGCCATTGCTTTTTTTTTTTTTTTTTTTTTTTTTTTTTTTTAAAGGGCCGAATTTGCCGACATAGACACGTGCCTCTTTTGCCTTATGGAAAATACGGCCCTGTAGAGACTCAAGATATTTTCAATCGATAGATTCAAACTGTTTAACTTTAATTTCAAAAGCATAGTATAAAGGATAATCAATTACACGAGTGAATAGACTTCGACGAGTAATTTTCAGAAATTCAGAATGAAAACAAACTGAATAACATCACAGATTATGGGTGCATCAATCAATCTAAATTTTTTAAAATACTGAACTAAAACGTATCGTCGTTATAATTTTCTTATAATTGCCGTTTACTTATTTATACTTATTTATTCATTTATTTATCTATTCGTTTGTTCATTTTATTTCAGTAAGAACAATAAATAGGAAACCTAGTTCCTATGAAGTTGCGAAGATTGGTTCGAAATGGTCACAATTCTACTCTGAAAAAAGGGAATAGTAAATTTTACCGTAAGATGGTTCCTAAATTGTGTAGAAATTTTGTCGAATGAAAAATAACCATTTGTTCATGAATATTAACCGTACGACTGTGAATATAAACAGTATGACTGAAATTAATGCCAATAATTCCTGGAGTATTAATCCATCGCGCTGCCAGTATTAACTATCCAAATGTCTACAATATAGGTACCATGGTACCGGTACCACATCTAAGGGTAAAATGCGAGTTTTCACTTTTTTTAGTCAATACAGCACCATAATTAGAGCCCCGGAGTACAACTAGTTTCGACACAAAATTCGACCGTCCTTAAGCACGGATTTAACGAAAAACACCGTCGAAACACCATAATACCTCTTTCCTCGATAAAATGGTGTAAAAAAAGATGTCATAAACTTGGAAAAAAAATATTACCAGAACAACCATATGTCTATCGACAAAAGATTTCATACTGTTACCAGAATTCTGCTATTTGTATTCTAGTTCTTAAAAATATTGACGAGATTCTGGTACTTTGACCATATATTCCGATAGTGACATCAGGAGCCCGAAATCATTTATGTCCTCGATATAGGACGACCATCAGTTCGTGAATACTGTTTATGAGTGATGTTATTGGTCCAAAGTTGTAAAACTTGGCTGCTGCTACGGTGAGCATCGTTCATACTGTCCGTTACTTAAAGGCTATTCATTGAATGGCTTTTAATGACGGATACTTTAACTATGGTTACCACAGCAACAGCCAAGTCTCACAATTTTGAACCAATAACATTACTCATACACAGTCTAAACGATCCGCGGTTTATCGATAAAGTAAATGATCAGTCTTCAGAATTTTCTGGTAACAGCAATAGACTCTCCTCGATCCACACAATGTTGTGCTTTTGGCACTAGCGAATCCAAGAAATTGTTCTTCTCTCTCTCTCTGACCTTTTGAGCGCATGAGGTAGAAAAGGATAGAAGTGTCCCTAATCTGCCATTTTCTAACACATGCGTTCTTATGGGAGAGTAGTGAGAATGATAGATTTCTGGATCCGCTAATGGCCTCTGGTAACATTAATAGAGTTTAAGAATGATTTTATTCAGTGTACATACCTGGAGAACCTCCCAAAGCAGATCCAAATCCAGAGAACATTTGAGATCCAGGATAGTGTCCAGGCCATGAGGCCGGGTGCTGATGGACGCCCGCGTAGGCAGCCGCGGCAGCGGCCAGGGCCGAATTATACGGCGTCGGCCTAATAGGGGTAGTCGAATGAGGCCCGAACATGAGTCTGGCAGCGGCCATCAAATTGGCCGGATTCGAGGAATGTTGGAAAGGGTGAAGAGTCGCCGGCGAGGATCCTCTGGAATTGTCGTCACCGCCCGGGGAATTCGCTCCGGAATTCCTTAAGGATTCCGAATCTCGTAGAGCCACAACGTCCACCAAACTACCCTCGTCCTCATCCTCAAGCCCGGACTCCATATCAATGTCGTCAACCTCCTCCTGTTTCATGAGTTCTTCTTCTGGTGAAGATAACCGAGTCCTCGACGGAGACGGCGAGGATTTGGCGTGTAAACTATCTAAGTACAATCGAGATCTTAAATCTTCCAGAGAAGATCTCCGGATTAGCCTATCGGTTTCATTGTTATTGTCTATTAGATTATTTGTGGTTGTTGAAGATTTCTTCGGCCTCGTGTCGGCTAGAAGTGAATCTACGCTAAAACTAATTCCGGTGCTCCGGGAATTGGGGCTCGAGGAGCCGTTGTTGTTGAGTCCTCCCGATTTGACGCGGGAATTGCGGAGGAGCGCCTCGGAGCATCGCCGGTCGAGCTCTTCGGCGTTCTTCATCGCGCGTTCTTCAATCGTCGTCTCGACGATTCCGGGCGAGACGACGCTGCTCTCCGACGACTGCATGTCCTTCAGATTGTTTTTCATCGGCGGCTGCGAGAAACTTTGATTCAAACGTTGATTCAGATTTAACACGGTCATGCTAACAACTGCTTCGGATTGCTTTGAAGGTGCTAGCATGTGGACTTTGTTTTGGGCATAGAAACACACTTCTTTTATAACTAACCAATAATGAACTTAATTCATGAATTAAGCCCCATTTGAACGCCGCGATTCTATTAAATCCATCATTTTTTTTTTCTTTCAGAAAAAAAAACAAAAAACAAATCTAACGAAACATCCAAAAACACGCCGGTGTATATTTCAAAAACAAACCTCAACGCACTTTCAGGTTTGATGAATCACACACAAAAAAAAAATTGACAAAAAACAAAAAAACAAACAAATAAATAAAACACTTTTACATTAAAATAAATTTTAAAATTCGAATGTTTCGATTACACGGGCGAATTTGTCATACCCGCGCGTTGATTTATAGTAATCGGACACTGAGCGTATGATATTCGAGCGATAATCCAATCCGATCATTTATTCTTGTAGTTTTTCACAGATACGACGATTAAAACAAAAATTAAATTAAATTAAATCGATTGGTTTAATTAATTTCTTTGAAAACGGAAAAACGAGAGAGAGAAAGAAAAAAACCGAAAAGACACAATAACACTTCTGGGATTCTTTGGATGAGAGAAAAATCGTATAAAAACACCACAACGATTCGACGTGAACAAGGTTTTTCGACTAACTAGTTTTACCGGAGTCGACAAGCAAGGCGAGGTTGTGACCAGCGAGCCGGGGAACCGAACAAGAGGTGGATCGTCTCGAGACCGAGCTCCGCCCTCGTGGGGAGGAGCCAAGAGCGCTCCGCTGGAGCGCACGAGAGGAGGTAGGAAGAATAAAACGAGAGGAGAGAGCGAGCGAGAGAAGAGTTTAATCTTTTTCTCTTCCCATACCCTTCTCTCGTCGTACTTTGGCCCCCTCGCTCCGCTCCCAGGCAATTTTATTTAACTTTATAATATTCTGTCATAGTACCATTTAATTTGACTTAATCTCGTCGGATACTTTTCATCCCCTTTTCGTCGTTATCCACCTTCCTACCCTTCTTCTATAACCCTCCCTCTGTCCCCGCCCCCGCCCCCTCCTCATCCTCCTCCTCCTCTGTTTGCACCCTCTTTCCTTCCTGTCGCTTCGGCTCCTCAGTTGTATTTATTTTTCCACTCGATGGAGCAGAGCAGAGGTGGCACGAAAAGCGAGGCAAGCGCAGTGCTTGCACGGGCGGACGACTCGCCGCCTAGTGGTACGGAAATCGGGATTTTCCGGACATGCAAATTTACTGTTTTCTTTTGAATTTGCCGCCACTCTTTTGCGACAGTGTACGAAGAAAAATCAGTGTTCACTCGCTCAAATTCGGAGGGTAGTTAAACATTCCGAACACCGTGGTGCTGATTTTCCATACACGCTTGATTGAAGGCGATTCGAGAAATAGCAATACAGGAATGGGGCTCTGGCAAACTGTGAGCAAATGATTAGGCTAATCTGATGTATGAAGCAGCGAAAATCACGAAAATCACACTAAGAAAATCTAAAACTCAGTAATAAACTCACATAGAGCTCGTTTTAGAAGTGTAGGCGGACCAAAACCATCATCTTTGGCGAATTTTCAACTTTTATTCCTTCAAATCAATACCGAATTTGCCCCTGACTTTATTCTTTTGTGTTTAAAGTTTTCCTCGTTGAAAAGTGAACACTCAATTTCATTTTTATTTTTTCATCGAGTAGATAATATCAGAAATAATGTTGACAAATTCCAAAGATTATCGTTCTAGGTCCGCCTACACTTCTGAAATAAGCTTTACCTGCAATAATGCCAAGTTTGCAATGATCGTTCAACGCAGGTATCATGGGATATTCCTGTCTATTACGTCACTTATTCTACAGAAACACAGAGATGCGTCACAATAAAATTTAGATAGGAATCTCCCATGATACCTGCGTATCTCCATCATTAAGCACGATTCTGAGAGTGAATTTCGTGATTTGTCAGTGTATTCATCGTCTTTTTTACGGGTTTTTTATGCAAGAATCAACTGTTCAATCCCGTACGGCAAAAGTTTGCAAGAGCCCCATTTTTAGTATTCATTTCATTCATGATGTATTCACAGTCGTATGGCTAATATTCATGATCAGATGGTTATTTTTCTTTCATCAAAATTTCTACACAATTTAGGAACCATCTTACGGAAAAATATACTCTTCTTTTTTTTTCAGAGTAGAATTGTGACCCATTGTGAACCAATCTTTGCAACTTGAAAGAAACCGGGTTTTCCTATTCAGCACGATTTTATCATTGAAATAAATGAACAAACAAATAGATACATAAATAAATAAAAAAAGTAAACGGCAATATCCTAATTTTGTATTAACCTTTAAATTTAAAAAAAAAAAAAAAAAAAAAAAAAAAAAAAAAAAAAAAAATTGTGCATGACAAATCCATTTGAAATTGGTTTTAAATGAAAACTCGAGTGTTTCAGAGAGACTATCTGGACACAGAAACTGGTGTAGTAACCGTTTCTTTTGGAAGGGTTCGCACGATACATAAACTACACATGACAGAAACAAGCAACTTTTTCTCACATGGATATAGTTGCATAGGAATTCTGTGTCCAGATAACCACTTTAAAACAATTATTGCACTTTCATTTCAAATCAATTTCAAATAGATTGACTAAAATTTTTGATAGAAGATTGAAAAAAAAAAAAAAAAAAAAAAAAAAGCTAAAAAATCAGAATCATATTGTCCATGCTGTTACACTTTAAGATATGACTTATAACGAGTACCAGCCTCTCTATCGGTAAAAATCGTTGGTTACTGGACACTGCACTAATTTTAACCCTTTTTTCAACCAGGTTATGAAAACAAATAAATGTTTGCCCACTCAAATTAAGTGGGTAGTTAAATATTCCTGCACCACGGTGCTGATTTTGCATACACAATTGAATGAAGGCGCTGGAGGAAAAATATTTTCAAATATGAACAATTTATAACCAAAATTATATTGTGAATAAAAAAAAGGAAATTGTGCGAGTCAGATCTAATCACAGACACGAATATACTCTGGCGTGGTAGAGAAAGGGTTATGCTCAAAATTTGATTCACGCATGCATTATTATATTTATTTTTTTTTGTTTTGTTTTGTTTTTTTTAAAAAAAAAGGGGAGATTGTTATTTATTTTTCATGATCTTGAATTGATTTTTATTCGTGAAATTATGTCCGGAAAATTTAGTTCCATTTGATCCAATGTGCGCTGAGAGCCGGCGGTTGTTTCCTCTTTGCTTGTGTGTGAAGCAACAAGATGTTGTAAATAAAGTGAGCGTCGGCGCTACTTTTCGCTTTGAGCTACCCTCCTCCCCCCTCTCTCGATTGGCCCTTGTTTGTAACTCGATATTCTCCGACCTCCGCTACCTATCAGCCTGAAATTACCCAACCCTTAACTTTTGTTTTATCTTTATATATAATTTTTTAATATCTTTTTTCTAAGCTTTTGAAGCCCCCAAATTTTGTGAAATTATCAGAACTTTTCATGGGGATGAATAATTTTATATTTGGACAAAAGAATGAGTTTAAATATATGAATGATTTCATTGCTGCGAAATTGGTAATTTTAATGACGATAAATAATAATTTTTAAAGAAAAAAAATATTATAATAAAAAAAAAAATAAGTCGGTACTAACATGAATAATCAAATGTGAAGTTATTCAAACTTTAAGGTATGGGTAAAAGACTGACGAATTATTAAAAACCTCCGCTACCCATGAGCCTGAAATTACCCAACCCTTAAATTTCTTTTATTTTTTATTTATCTGTTTTCTAGAATTTCGATGCCCCCAAATTTTGTGAAAGTATCAGAGCTTTTCATGACGATGAATGTTTTTTTATTTAGACGAAAAAGTAAGTTTAAATACATGAGTAATTTCATTGATGAAGTTGGTAATTTAAATGACGATAAATACTATAATTATTAAAAAAAAAAATATTAAATAATTAAAAAAACAAGTCGGTACTAACATGAATAATTAAATGTGACGTTATTCAAACTTTAAGGTATGGATAAAAGCCTCTGACCAATTATTGTATGATCTCCGCTACCATCAGCCTGAAATTACCCAACCCTTAACTTTTGTTTTATCTTTAATTTATCTGTTTTCTAAAATTTCGATGCTCCCAATTTGTGAAAGTATCAGAGCTTTTCATGACGATGAATGATTTTTATTTAGACGAAAAAGTAATTTTAAAATACATGAGTAATTTCATTGATGAAGTTGGTAATTTAAATGACGATAAATAATAATTATTAAAAAAAAAGAAATTCATACTAATTAAAAAAATAATTTGGGAACTAACATGAATTTAAATGTAACGTTATTCAAACGTTAAGGTATGGGAAAAAGACTCTGCCCAAATTGTATAACCTCCGTTACCTATCAGCCTGAAATTACCCGACTTTTGTTGGGTACGTATTTTTTATAAATAAACATTCTAAGCTTTTTATGATCCCCATTTTTGAAATTATTGGAGCTTTTAACCCACTCACGAGTATTCGTTCTGTGAATAGATATGCCTGACTGAATAGATGTTAGCGCCTTCAAATAACTGTGTATGCAAAATCAGCACCGCGGCGTAGGAATATGTAACTAACCACTCAATATGAGAGAGCGAGCATTGAGTTGTCTTCGTAATCTGGCAGTTAAGGGGTTAACGAGGATTGATCATTTTTTGTTTTAAAAAAATAAGTGTAAATATAAAAATACTAGTGGCCGGTGGCCGCTTCGCGGCCAAGCATCATTCCGTTTCGCGTGATTTTGTTTATTCAAGCTAGACTTTGACTTGATATCATCCACTCCCTAACTCCGTTTGCTATTCGCCCATCTAATCTTGCTCCGAAGAACGAAATCTAAAAACTTACTCTATTATTCCTGAAAAACTACACTACAGTGGTATTTTCTCATGTACACTAAAGGGTTTTGAAAACAGGAGTCATCATTTGGAAGGGCATAAATGGCATAACCCCCCCCGCCACCCCCTTTCATGAAACTTAAACATTTTAGGGGTAGTCGTTCTCAAGAGGGCCCGATCCAAAACCGCCAATTTTTTTTTACGCTCATGGAGACGCCGAAACCCCCAGAATGGCGCATTTGAATGCGTCATATTAGCGCATGTGGATTACACGATTTAGAACTGTACAGAGAAAAGAAAGGGAAAAGGGGAGAAAGAGACAGCGCGAGAGTGAGAAACCTGATGCATTCACAATAAAATGAGAAGTTCGGGATAAGCGAACAAATACGCATGACCGAGATCGCACACCTATAATAAACTTTCGTTGACTGACATGTAAGAGTATAAGACATTGCGTTTCAGTAAATCAAAAATCTATGGAAGAGTGGAAGAGAAACTTAGCGGGGAAAAGTATGTCTTTTTTAAACAGCCCTTTATTAACGACAATAAATTTTTTTAAATAGGTTGGCTCGAAAATTCAAGCAAACTTCATCTAAGATTTTAATTTTTTTAAACTTATTGGATGTGGGGTCATATACACATTATACCCCCCTATTATTTGGGGTCATTCTTTCAGCGCTTTTTGACTATCGATTTCGCAGCAAATTGCCGTTTTTTTGGGTACTTTTTCAAAAAATTTCCCTTTGGGGCATTTGGTGTACGTTTTAGAACTTTTGGCTTATCTTTTTTGGGAATTTGGGGTTTTAAATGGTCGCCTCCCCCCCCCCCAAATGATGAAATTCCTACTTTTTAGAGTTGTTCCATACCACTTCACGAAGCTCAAGTTAGTATGACCAGTGAACAACTGCTGGCAGCCGATTTTAGCGTGCGACGCGAGGGCTATTGGACCCAGTTTCAGCATCTAAGGGCATCTCAAGTTCACCATAGAGTTTTAGTGTGAAGTAAACGGTTAGGCAAAAATTACATCAATAAATGCACTCATCGGTCGCAATCGGTTGTGACAAAACTCGCATAGCGTTTCAAACTCTTATCTCACCCACTCTCCGTGCGACCGCCAATCCCGTGTATACCCACCTCTTTCTATAGCCCTGGCGGCTCGTGGAGGTGAGGCGACGAAAAGAGAGGTGTACAGGATTTTTTTTGAAATCCTCTTCACATAAAATTTTTTGATAATTTTATGTTCCATTCATACTTTTTGGACTATTGAAAGAAAGAACGATGGAATAATAATTATTTAAACCCTTTTTATGTTTTTTTTTTTAATTTTTTTTTTTTTTCTCAAACTTCAAAAATGTGAGGTGATGGATCCCTGTCGCCTCACTTGCCTCACCTGGCGAGCCGCCACTGCTTTCTAGTGTCCTGATTCGTATACACAGGGCCTCGTATTACGGCATGTTAATAGCAAAATCGCATTAAAATGAGGAATGCATTTCTGCCAAAAAAAATTTCACAAAAGATGTCTCTAAATACAGTTTTTTTTTAAATTATAGTATAGCAGTACAACATGGGGGTTACGTGAGAGCAAGAAAGACAGTTTGTCTTTGTTTGGAACGCTCATCACCGGATGACGTCATCACCAAGTCATCACTAAAAGAACCGTCTATTTCGAAATAAACGTCGTACTGGCCCACTATATTACTGCACAGATTAAAAAAACAGGTATATAATCAAATGAACCATTAAAAACTACATACTCAAGGCTCAAGAGATCCCTCGAAACTTTGTTTTGTTTTGTTTTTTTTTTTTTTAAATCGGAAAAAACAGACCTTAAAAAAAATTTTAACCTTGCCAAAACGCGAACTGAAAAGAAAACAAATCAAATCGCCAACTTAAAAATGAAAAAATTTGCAACCATATTCTTGGTTCGTTAGTAAGTAGTATTCTTGGATGAATCACTTGCACATTTAAAGTAAACAACGCATTTACAACAGGAAGCCAATTATTTACTTAACTCAGTAATATTTTACAGTTTTTTATTAATAAGAAAAATATAACCACCGTCTCAACTTATCAATATTAACCCTAATGTCCCTAATCATTTAGTTTCTTTATAAATTCTCGAAACCTAGCTCAAATTTGCAGGGTTATATTCGAGGTATCGAATCAATGCACCGATCTCATCAAGTCATCACTCGTTGATTGTACTATTCTGTAAATTTGCGTATGAAAAATATGATAAATATCGAAGCTCTATACATCACGAAGCGATACAGCAACCGCGTCAAGCCATCATCAATCGAAGACTGTACAGTGCTGTCGTATATTTAACATAAAAGATACAAATTTTTTATTAAGTCTGAAGTCACTGTATATTTCTCGACACAGCTAGCAGCACTGTGACTGTCCTATTGAGTATACCTACGAAAATACATGGATAAAAAGTCGAAGCTATACATCGATATCATTAAGTCGCTATTAAAATGCGTCTACCCGAACGGTTCCTCCCGCGAGTAAAACATATGATGAACATCGCCATGGTAACGTCAAATCGTGCGATCGAATTTAAAAAAAAATTGTCAGAGCATCACGTTTCTCGCTCACACGCGTACAAAATCGTATGCTCTTCCGCACGTGTGCATTTAAAAAAGGACTACAAAATCTCGCTTCTCTCTCTCACCCTTGCAAAACGAACTGATTCGCATCCTTTTCGCACTCGCACAACTTTTTGAGAGAAAAGTTTTTAGCATTTTAAAAAGGGACGCGGGGCCCGTAAGGAAAAACTTATAATTTTCCCGAAGCATTGGAGCCGATCCCGATCGAACGGTACCAGGCCCCTCCCGAACGGTGCAACGGTTCTCCGGGAACTTAGCTTTATTCTTACAAATATAATATAAGATTTTTTTTTTTGTGAAGTTGGTTAATTTAATGAGTTCATACTTTGAGGTCTGGGGCTCCAAACAATTTACTAGCCTCCGCCCATCGGCCTGAAACTATCCAACTTTTGGATTATTAGAGATTTAAATGAGCAAGATGAATAATTTTTACTTTCAAAATTATAAATTTAAATATGAGAATGATTTCATTAGCTAGTGAAATTGGTTATTTTAGTATTAGTAGTTGTGAGGATGAACTACATATTATAATAAAGAGATGCAATGATTACTCAATTTGATTTTAAATCGCATTTTTTTTTTTTTTTTTTTTTTTTCCCCCGACTGCTTGCCTGGTAATAATTTCGAAACGGACCAACAGTTATAGTGCTTTTACCTTATTTTATTATATTTAATTGAAATAAATGAAATTAAAAAGAGAAGAAGAAGGATATAGGAAAGACGAACATCCGTGACTATCCGAAGTGATAAAAAGACCTCTAAGACCGTCAAATCTTAAATCTTGTTGACTGGTCCGGAATTCAAACCCGGGACATCATCGGAATTCATAAAAAAAAACTCCAGCTTAATAATCGAAAGAAGCAAAGAGTACAGTAAATCGAACCAAATTATCAATATGTTTAACAGATTTATTTTGTTGTTGATTCAACAGAATTCATTTTTTTTTTGTGATGCTAGAATTTATTTTTTATACGAAGTATATGGCAAGCTTCTTACTCTCGTTTTGCTGTATACAATGAATAATATAATACATTGTAAGAGGTGCCCTCTGGTGGCCGTGTGTGTTTTGGAGATTTAATTTTCAGGATATGAATCAAAAACTAAATGCCCGGGTCGTATTGTGTATTTTTGAGAAATTTTCGAGTACGTAAAATCACGCACTCAGACACGTTCAATTTTTTTTTTATTTTGAGTCAATTTGACGCCTTCACCGTTTTTATTTTGTTTTTGATTTTTTTTTAAACTTTCCCGTTGAGATATCAGTGATGACTTCAGTAGTCTTTGATTTGTCTTCGATGCACACGCACACACAGATTGCATAAGTGTTTGGTGGCTTCGTCACACACGCACAGAAGATATACTGACTTTAGACACCCAAGCTAGATCTCACCCTTCTCGGATTTTGACAGTTTTATGATTGACTCCGCTATTCAAACCCAGTCTTCATAGCCAAAAATCGCTGCGTTGCAAACCGACGAGTGAGAGAGACGAGAGACTGACGCTGCCTCCTCTCTCTATTCGCGCATGCGCACACGATAGTTTTTTTTTTTTTTTTAACTATGCCTAGGGTCAAAGTTTTCAACCATTTTTTTTTTTTTTTTTTTTTTTTTTTTTTTTACAGCAACTAGACTTATTGAACAAAATTTGATTGAACAACCGATTTGATTTTACTCTACAGGTTTTTGAGAAAATCGCCTCTTAAGATGACCCTTTCCTCGCGCTCAAGACCGCGTAATTCAAATTTCATAAACGGTGCGAGTGGACTAGCTACCTCCGGGTGGCCCTTGACGTGGCTGCATACAGACCTATTGCAGTACGCTTGACCAATATATGAATTGTATTGGATTTCCCCTAATTGTTTTTTGTTTTTTGTTTTTTTTTTTTTTTTAATTTGTTTTTTTTTTAAAAAAAAAAATAAGAAAAAAAATTATGTTTCATTGAAGAGTTGTTTGGTAAAAGAACGGATAAAACAGTGCATGGGTGTACTCGTGCTCAAACAGCTGATTTCAAAAGGCTTTTGTGTCATTATGAAGTGTTGGGTTGGGTTTTCTCAATCATCTAGCAATTAGACTAAATGTTCTGATTGTTAGGTAATTAATAAGACCCAGTTTTTCTCATTCAAATCTCACGCAAAATCACTTTGAAATCAGCATTATTCAGCAAGAGCATGTTGACTTTGGTAGGTAAATAAATCGCGTCGAACGCAGTTTTATATTATGAAGATATTTATTCACTCAAACAAAAAACGGTAAGGAGACCTGACATGATAACATTCTAAATCAGACTAACTACAACCAAAAATGCAGTTGGACTTGACACCCTCTCTCACGGTATTTCTCGAGAGGGTGAAAAGTCGTAAAAATTATTAAAGACAAACACTTGGAAATATAGTTCGACAGGAAGCGGCGTTGCGCGATTTGTCAAGTGTTGAACATTACCGGTGTTGCCATAATATTCAACACACCCCCTTAATGTGAAAACACTTGACAAATCAAAATTATAGCTTCTCTCTCTTATTCTCTTTGATTTTTTTAAAAGATTAGAAAAATAAACTTTCCTCCACCGAGGCCTATACTACATTAGATGGGTATACTAATTTATCCTGGTCTCCTTTTACAAAAAAACTTATAACCTAGTCACACAAAATAATTTTAAAATGCATGAAAAAAAAAAACAACAAATATGAAAACATAAAATTCTGAAAAATGCATTGTTACGATTCGCAAACAAAAAACAGAGAATAAAGTGTTGGCACAAATTTATCAAAGCCATAATTTTTTTTTCTTCTTCTTTTTTATTTAAATAAATGCTTTAAAGAGTTACTTATAATTTTAATACGAATGAATTTTAGCAAGAAAATATTTCAATACGACAACTAGCCGTAATCTAGCTTACCATACACAAATGCCGTTTTGACATCAATTTCTGCTTTTTTCAGTTGTTTTTCGGCATACGTTTTTTGCTCAAAAGAATTGACATTGGTCAGTAAAGCTGTCTCCTCAGGATCATGGTATCTCAAAACAATATTTCTTTCCCTCTTTGCATACCGCGTGTCTCCCTTTTCACACTCAGTCACAACCGTGCTTTGCACCCCCTCATTTTTACTGCTCTCTGCTTCTTCTTCCACATTTTTATTGCTCTCTTCCTTCTCCTCTACATTTGTTTCAACTGCTCTATGTAACTCATCAGGATCCGGAGTTTCTTTAGCTGCTCCAACTTCAATCTGCCACGTTGTCACATCCTCATTAGAAGGATCATTTTCAAAACTTAATCGTAAACAATCAGAGGCTTCTTTTTGCTTCGGCTGAGTAACTTGGTGTTTAAATAATTTCATATTTTTTTGACCTAAATGCCCAAACTTCTTATTACATTGTTCAGCAATTTGATTATTACTCACTAAATATGATGTTTCATCTTTCGGATTTAAATTTACAGTGAACAATCCGTTCGATTCAAGGACACCTTTCAGCATTCTTTTTCCATTTTGTAAAATTATTACTCCTTCTTTACTGAATCGAACCTCTCCACCCTTTTGAATGATTGCATTGACAGATAACACATTTTTAGCCAATTTTGGAGCGTACAAGACATTTGTTAAAGTGCAATTTTCAGACTCAATTATACCTATACCGGCTATCTCCAAATTACTACCTTCCTTTGCGATTTGCACTCGCAAGTCTGTTTCTCTGAAATTTCTTAGTTTACTAATGTCATTCGTCATGTGTGATGACGATCCAGAATCCACCACCCACTTATTAGAAAAAAAAATTGTTTTGAACATAAAAACTAGACCTATCCGGTAAAAAAAAAAACTAGCATTTGAAGACACAATATCTTTTTCTGCTTTTTTTTCACTAAACAATTTCTTTCTATGTGTTTTCCACGTCTACAATAGTTACAACTCGGCAGTTCTGCATTACAAAATCGTGATGAATGACGCTCTTGGCCACATCTAAAACATTCTAAGGACTTTTGGTCGCACGCTCTTTTTAAATGACCAAATTTCTTGCATTTAAAACATTGAAGGTCACTGCTTCTTGAAAACCTTGCTGTAGTAGCTGTCAGAAAAGCTACAGTACGATCCTCAGTACACAATTTTTTCCTTTTTTCTTCTGCCATCAATCTATCTATTAAATTTGACAGGGTTTTTGTTTCTGAACTAGCCAGTTCCCACGCTGTTATAAAATTTTTAAAACTTTCTGGGAGTGAACTTAAAATTTTACTAATCAACATATATTCATCTGCAGTACTATCTACAGACCTAATCTTGTAGAATAAGTTTTCTAAATTACTCACGTGCACCATCAAAGGAGTTCCTGGTTGATATGATACATTAAAAAATTCCTGCATAAGGACACACTTCAAACCCTCTTGTTTTTCTCCGTACAAATTTCTAAGCTTTGTCCACATCTCCTGAGCTGTTGCCAAAGGCCTTACGTGCATTTTCAGTGAATTTTCGAGGCTTGTGAGGATGAGATGTTTTCCTATTGCGTCCTTCCTTCTCCATGTAGACTCCTCCGTTGGCAATTTATCCTTCCCTGAGATAACTCCAAAAATTTCTTTGGCCTCCATAAAAATTTGGAGGTCCGTTGCCCAATCCGAATAATTGCTCCTTCCAGCTAATTTTTCGATAGCCATATTGCTCAATTCTTGTTCCGTCATTTTTGATATTAAAATATACCACTATTTGAAGAACACTTACAGCAAAATGTACGCTGTAAACAAAAAAAATCTAAAACAAACTGTCCGCTGTTTGTTCACGGGAACAACGAAAAACTTTTGAAAAAACTAAACTCTGAAACACTCTAAACAGCACACCAAAAAAAAATTACCACGCCGAACCGCGCACCGTGCTAAATACCGCACACAATTATAAACACGCTAAATACCGCGCAACAAAATAAACACGCTAAATACCGCGCAACAAAATAAACACGCTAAATACCGCGCAACAAAATAAACACGCTAAATACCACGCAACAAAATAAACACGCTAAATACCGCGCAACAAAATAAACACGCTCTACGGCGCAAAACACAAAAAATTACCACGCTAAATACCGCGCAAAACAATAACTCATAATACAATTTTCTTCAAAACATTGAACTAAAGAAAGTTCGCGGACACGCACTACCCCAGCGGCTCTGGGCCCATAACCTGTTGACTTTGGTAGGTAAATAAATCGCGTCGAACGCAGTTTTATATTATGAAGATATTTATTCACTCAAACAAAAAACGGTAAGGAGACCTGACATGATAACATTCTAAATCAGACTAACTACAACCAAAAATGCAGTTGGACTTGACACCCTCTCTCACGGTATTTCTCGAGAGGGTGAAAAGTCGTAAAAATTATTAAAGACAAACACTTGGAAATATAGTTCGACAGGAAGCGGCGTTGCGCGATTTGTCAAGTGTTGAACATTACCGGTGTTGCCATAATATTCAACAGAGCATACCTTTTGTTTCATCTTCTTTTTTACCGGAGAACTCCTCAATTTTTCTCTTGAAGCAATTGCGAGCCAAATATAGCCAGGAAAATATACGTTTTACAATAAAAACCAAACGTCATTCTTTCTTTTTACTGATATTCTTTCCCCCCTTTTTTTCTTTCCCCCATTTTCGGAAATAATTCCCTTCACTGGCTATTTCTCGTTCCATCGCTGCGTTTAAATAGAAAGCAAACATGACACGATATGATCCGAGAGTGCGTGTATATGGTCCACCTATCGCTTTGAGTTATGACATATATACCTGTTGCTTGTTACACCGAGTTGTACACATGTTTTCCCATCGATTCCTGAACTATGCAAGTCACAAGAGAGTGACAAAACCGTGGCTTTTGAGAGGACTGTGAAGGCTCTTTTAAGAGACATCTAACAACGCTCGCCCGGAGAATGGGAAGTCAGAAGTGAAAAATAGGTAGTACTTGCCCGCTTTCACCACCCCGTCCATCGATCATTCCCCCGTACCAACCGATCATGATTTGTGACATTAATTAACTCCGGAGACGATGCTCTGATTCTTCTCTCTCCCTCTCTCTCTCTCTCTCTCTCTCTCTCTCTCTCTCTCTCTCTCTCTCTCTCTCTCTCTCTCTCTCTCTCTCTCTCTCTCTCTCTCTCTCTCTCTCTCTCTCTAACTCCCTCCGCGTGCACTCAGCAAATACACTGTATGCAGAGACATGTATTATGCCATTAAACACATCTATTCTCCTCCCCTCTCTTTTTGTCTATACCTCTCTCTCTCTCTCTCTCTCTCTCTCTCTCTCTCTCTCTCTCTCTCTCTCTCTTCACTTTTTTCCCTTTTCTGTTCGCGCGGGAACATTCCGAAGCGCGGAGAAAAATGATCCAGTCGAGGAGGAATATGACTTTGTGCGCGTTTGTTGTCTAAGCGTTTCTTTCCTCACTTCTCCCCCCCCCCCCCAACGTCACCTACCCCTCCCCCACAAACCCTCTCCTACAAGCACCACAGCTCACTTACTCCTTATTACCCTTTCGAACGCTACTTTTTAAACCGGTATTGTCAGATTGTACGAAACTTCTTTGTACCGTTCTATACGTTACAGTAAATCATTGGGGTTTAGCTAAAGGGATATTTTGTCGGGGGGGGGGGGGGGGGGGTTATGGGCCGCGCGGGCCAACGGTAACTTTTTACCGAGGGGGATATTCCTCAGGAGGAGGTAAGTTGGGGGTCACGACAATTTGAAAATGTAATCTTTCTAGACCTTCATTTTAGCTGGGCATGGATAAAATAATGACGCAAAATTGCTAAAGAATGACCCGGACAACGAAGCTATATCCCAAAATTCATTGAAATTTTAACCCTTTTTGGCTACAATAAAGAACAATTTTGGTTAAATATAGACTTTGAAAAGAAAATTCTTTCAGAATTACTGGAATTCTCAATACTCGTCACAATGGGATTGTAGCACACTTGCAGGTAATTTAAGGGTCGAATCAGAAGTAAAAACCTCCAAAAACAAGGATACTACCACTTAAAACGTACAAAATCCGCACTCATAAAATGCTTTTGAACGCGTGATCGTAGGTAAATGGGAAATGGTGAAATAAGTATTGGATTATGGTACTAATCGAAATATACATTGAGAAAAAATTAAATTCATATAGAAATTGGGGTTAATATTTATTGTGAAAATTAAAAAGCTGTCGTTGGAAAATCATACGATTTGGAGGAAATAATCGTGTAAAGTTGGTCCGACTAGTCTTAAAATCTCATTCAAATCTCAAAATTTTAAGCTCTCAATTTTCAATTTCTTCCATAAAGTATCCATTCCGCTTCTTTCAATTTCACATTTTCCCAACGTATCCCATCCGTTCCACAATCTCGTGTTTTTTTCCAACGTTCACATTTTACCTCATTCTTTCGAAATCTCCTCTTCATGCATTTCAAACGACACTTCAAGGAGTCAAGGAAATGTCGAGGAACGCGTTAAAACAGTGGTGGCTCGTGCGATTTGGCAACCATGCAATTCTCCATTTAAAGTTAGGTAAAAGAATCGATTCTTGAGGAGGCTGGCAGCCTCCGGAAGGTCTTATAGTTATTTTCTCATAGAATTTCCCATCGGAATGACGGAGCTCTTGCAAACTTTTACTAGATGCTGTTTCAGATAGCTTCGGTTCTGACAGCTCTTTGTTTACATTCGCGGAATCCAGTGTTACCACCCGCGTGAAAACATCGACCCCGCTCACTGCGCGAATCATCAGAACTTTCCGCCGCGTAATAGACTCGGTTAATTATCGTAATTAGTAAATAATAAAATATATACTATTTACGATGCTAACCGAATCCATTACGCGGCAAATAGCTCTAGTTATTCGCGTAGTGAGCGGGGTCGAAGTTTTCACGCGGGTGGTAACACTGAAGCGGGCGTGCGCGGAGGACGTAGTATCGTCCATCCGCGCATGTAAACAAAGAACTGTCAGAACCGAAGCTATCTGAAACGGCCTCTACAAGAGACTGAAGAACTGATTCGAGCATAAAAACCTGTAAAAAATGACGATGAGTACACTAAAAATTCAAGAAATTCAGTCACAGAATCGAGCTTAATGCCGGAGACACGCAGGTATCATGGGAGATTCCTTTCCAATTTGAGACATATATCTTTGTGTTTCCGTAGAGAAAGACACATATTTTAGACTTTTTTTGAATGGTTTTCGTGATTTTTGTAGGTCTTTACATCAGATTCGACTATTTTTTTGCTTACAGCAAAAATTTGAAAGAGCCCCAATTGATGAACCATTTTTTAGCTATATATATCTCAGCAAAGCAGCATTCAAGAGCTCAATTTGACAACATCGTTTTTCAACGCTCATTCATTCTTGGGAGGAATATTATCTTTATTTGCGGGTATATCTTGTGCTTTGGTGAGGGCGCGTGTGGAGAGGGGGCTGGAGGTGTGAATAAGGGGGGGGGGGGTGTGTTTGTTCAGTTTGGATCAATGGCTGCTTTTACACGACTGGGGCGGGCAACGAACGCCGTATCTGAATTTGTGCGTAAGTGTGCGTGAAATGAGTGTGAGTGTGTGAGTACGTGGGTGTGGGTGGAAGCCCGCCCGTATATCTTTCGTCAACTTTGAATGGATCCAAAGCAAATGGATGAATTGTGGAATGGGCGAAGGACTGAACTGAACTGAAGGAGCGCGCTTCACGAATATACAAATGGTGGAGGTTTTCGTTCTCGGCTCATACTTTCTTGTCGCCCGGGAAGGAAACTGAAAATTTTAAGGGCCCTCAATAACTCATAGTGATAAAAGATGAGCGGAGAGGTGCTTTGGGAAGGGGAAGGGAGAGGAGAGGAGGAGGTTAGAAGCGCGGCAGCGGAGGTAAGGGGTTGGAGATGTATGAGAGAATGCGGTTGCACAGTGGTTCCGTGTGCCCGAGTCAATGAGCGGGATGGAATATTGGGGGGGGAAAAAAAATAAATAAAAATAATAATATTCTTTTTCTTTGCTCAGTATCCGTGATTTGTAATGAAAACATCCCTCTTTGGTCTGAGATCGTCGACAGTGGCGAGGCGTGCGATTTGACAACGTTCCTTACCCCCATTTAAACACATTAGAAAGGTCGAAATGCCTGGTCATCGCCGAACACTGGAGCGTTCGAATTTTTTGGTGAATTTAAATGGAGAAAATACGTTGTTGCCAAATTTCACGCTTTGTCACTGATCGTCGAATAGTGGCCAAAAATCAGAAAAGTATCTCAGCACATTATCATTATTGTATATTTTATAAGACCAATTTTAATCTGAGAGAACATTTCGAGCAAATAATTTACACCTACAAGAAGATTCAGTGGAATGTTTTAAATCAGTTTAAGAGGTCGGAAAATGATGATATTTGATTACTATAATTACTTTAATTAGTTTTTTACTGCTATTTCTGGACACTTTTTTCTTTGGATCTCAGAAAATAGCCCAAAATGTCATACTGCAACGCTTGAAATTTTAATAATTCATGAGCGTTCACTCCCCTCCCCTAAGAAAAACTTTCTGGATCCGCCACTGCTTCTCATTAATTGTTATGAAGACTTTCAAGGGAGGGGGAGGCCTAAGGTTTATCGAAAATTTCAAATGGCAACCCCTGTTTCGCGATAAAGCGTTCAAAAGGGCATAAATAAGACTTACGGCGAAAACCAGCGAGGTGAAAACTGTTTTCAATTTTTGATGTACCGAAGGTCATCTCTAGAAGTGGTTACTCCAATTGAAAAGAAAACAAACAAAAAGCAAGAAATAACAGAATTTAAAAGATATAAATAAAAATTCTCCGCCGAAAAGAAAGTAATGTTCAGAAAAGAATAGCGCCCATAAGGAATGGGTTGTTGATGGATTGCCTTCATTTTTCCAAAGCTGATAGAACTATTCATGGGGAGTCTAAATATGGCCTACTTTTTATTTTAGCCCTCTTAGAACCGGGGGGCGGGGGGTCCAAGGTAAAACGGTTTTTCGGCCATAACTTTTGAACGGTTAAAGATATCAAAACAAACTCTGAAAGATCTTTTAAAGATCTATCTTTTGATGTGTATGATATTTCCAAAATTTTAAAGTTTAGTTGAGTTATTGCATTTTCAAAATTTTGGAAATTCCAAAAAATTAGATATTTGAATTTTTTTCATACGCGGATCGCACTGAGGAAAACAAAAAACTGTTTCAAAGAAAGTCCTTTCTTTTCCGATTAAAATGAGCTAAAGTTCGTTTTCAGGAAATGATTTGTCTTTGAATTATGAATTTTTAAACTGTCAAAATTGCTATTTTTGCGTTCCTATAGCGGCAGCGACGAGGCCGGAAAAAATCATTTCTCCGCATGTAGTTGACAAAATTCAACTTAAATTGGTAACGGGGGGTTTCCGAGGTCGCAGATTTCAATTCTGACCTCTATATACATCAATATACTCGGCAGCCATCTTGGATTTCAAAATTTTTCAAATCTTGCTGCCGCGTTTTTCTCTTCAAAACTCCTGACATTTTCACCAAAAAACTTTTTCACAAAAAAAGTAGTCGAGCGACCCAGACAGAAAACGGCGTTCAATTTTCTTTCTTGGCCGGTTATTCTCTTTCGGCGTTCAAAGGTACTGATTGAACGCCCAGTCATAATTCTTTCCTCCCTCCCTGTCCTCCCTCTCCGTACTTCCTCCCAGGTGCTTCGTACAAATAGTGCAGTTAATATGTTTTCTTTTCTTTGGAAATAAGTTATTCTCTTTCTGCGTCCAAAGGTACTGATATATTTCATTGGACACCCAGTCATGAATCCCCCCTACCTCTCGTTCACTTTGTCTCTCTCGACCCCTCCATCCCCTTTTTATTTGGCGCTTCGTAAAAGATTCTACGCTGAATGTAAACTTGTATTCTATCTCAAAGTATAGAAGCAAAAGAAAATACTGAAGTAAAAAAACCAAAATAAAAATTAAAATTACAGGAGGGGGAAAAAAACTGGGCCGGTTGTGTTATATTACTTGTCCATAAAGGAAGAATCCCCTCTCTCTTCCTTCCCTCTCCTTTATTTTTCACTCATTTTCTTTGAATATTTGACTCCTCTCTCTCCCTCTCACTTTCATCCTCACACTTTTGTTTTATCTTGACTGGTACATTTACTCCTCGTCTTGATGCATAACGTACAGGGGCCATATTTACCTGAATCAGCTTTAAACAGTCTGCAGAGTTTTTGAAGTGCCTTCATTTGAGCAAGTATGCAAGTTTAGCTGCAACGCAGAAAGTTCTAAACGAAGCACTAATTAAAAGGGCGAAAAGACTAAGGTAGAGGAGGGACAACCAGCCCAGTTTTTTCCACTCCTGTAATATTTCTATCTCTTAGGATTTAATGCGGTTTTGGGGACTTTTGAGCACTTTGATGCTGATCAAAAGTTTCGATGAGCGCAAAGTCGTATCTTCAATAGTTTTCGAGATATGAGGGGTCAAAGTCCCAGAGTTCAGTATACTGCGATCAAATATTTTCGTTAAGTTAAAATGGCATCCCCACAGGTTTTATGCATAACTTTCCCCCTAAAAAAGATAATTGATCGCGGTTTTTGCCATTAAACTGATCATTCACTATTCATTAGGCTATTGAGGCTCTAAGAAGGACTAAGGGGGGGGGGATTCAGAGACATTAATGTTATGGGCCCTTCATCCCCCCTCTCCAAAAAGCCTCAAAGTATAAATAACCAATTGGTGCAAGAATTGTCGTAAAATCTCCGGATCTGAACAGGGGTAGTATGGGTCAGAGAGCTAATATTTCATGGTTTTAAAACCCCCTGAATATTTTTGGGGGGGTTTTGGGGTCACCTCCTATTTGGTATTGGGGGATCCTCCTTTAGAAGTGAAGCAAGTTCAACAATTGTGATATTTGAACTTTTTTTCTTTTAAAAGGGGGTCCCCCGATACTATGAATAGGTGGTGACCTCCGAACCCCCGACCCCATGACCCCATGACAATTGTTTGACCATTGACCCCATGACCGATACAATGGTCATGGGGCTTTAAAACCATCAAATTTGAGCTCTTTGACCTAAACTATTCCTGTTCAGAAATTTTCCCGGAGATTTAACGACAATTCTTGCAATAATTTGTTATTCATGTTTGGGGGCTTATGGGTGGTTTAGTGGCCCAAAAATGATTTTTTGGCTGTCGAACAAAAGGTCATCATGTATTTAATCATTAGGAATATCTATTTTACTTTATTTTTGTATTTTTTCCGTCTTCAATACCAGAAAAGGGCCGACCTCTCAAAACCCTCCAAAAAATAGGTGGGGGGCTATGAAACTTCAAAATTTGAATTTATGTTTTCAAAATACGTCGGTGTACCAATTTTCAGCTTTTTATGTTGAATATATATTGGCTGAGAAAAAGACATGGTACAGTGGGTTTGGGACACCTTGTAGATATAGTTTTCTTTTCGACTGTATAAGGTCACCAATCTGATTATCTTCTTAATTTGAAAAATGTTATTTCTTTGGGCTTAGGGTTTATAAAGTAAAAATGAATGGTACGTAAAGCGTAAAAAGTAAAAGGTAAAATTTAAAAGACATATAATGAAGTGAACACGTAAAATTCTAATACATTATTTTAAATTGAGTGGGTGGGGATACACTTTAACACAATTTCCATGCCATGAATGTCACTCTTGAAATATGAGGAGAAGGGGGCTTGTGTTAATGACCACAAATCATTATTCTATTCAAGCAATGGGGTGTGTATTAATGTTCTTTTCTTCTTTATGTTGTGGCACAGTTTTTGAGTATGCATTCAATGATTTATGAAAATACTATGGTGGTAAACAATATTAGATTTATCAGCATGTAGTATGGTTTGTTAATGAATATGACAGGAGCAGATAACACAGCTTCAGTGTATATGGGGCCAACAAGATTGTACGATAAGTAGCTGAGATCGAGGGATATTTTTCAATGACACTTAACACACAGTTTCATGTTTCTTGCTCTTTTTTTCTACTTCAATCCATTCTTAAGACTAAATTACTTGAAAGCAGGCTTGCATCAAAAGATAGAGTTTTTTCGCATCCAAGTGGATGAGAGAGTATTTTTTAAGTGTATCAGTTTTTCGTGTTCAGTATGTGTCCTGATTCATTCAGTACCCAAAGAGTCTAAAAATAAGGGGTAATTTCAAATTTGGGGTATCATTTAGAAAAATATTCGTTCAGAAATAATTAGCATTTGTCAGTTACATTCAGGTCATGCTAAAATTTCTGTGCATATAAATAATTGTGTCAGGCTTAATTTCTCTAAATGATTTTGGTTTTTGTTCAATTCTCAGACATCAGTTTGTTGTTAGGGAGGGTATATGTATCATTATCATCTATTCATTTACAGGGTGTGTAAAAAAGAAGGATCCGCGGTTAATATTTTGGCAATGGCTTTGATTTTGAATAACGCTCAGACACGTGTTTCTTTATTTGGTCGGGGACATTTTTGGGGGGATTTTCACCTAAGGTGCCCCTAGAGGGGGGCACAGGGGGCACTGCCTTCTTAAAATGCATATTTCCAATGGGTACTTTAAATCTTTATTACAGATTGTAAAGAGCACACAATTATACATTTTTCTCATAAATTGCATGTTAATATTCTTTTTCGTTTTTGGTGTATCACATATCACAGTTCGATTTTGGTTAATTTTTAAACAATCAGAACTTTTTAAAAAAGGTCAGATTTAAAAAAATCACGGGGCCAAAGTACTTTCCGGAATGAGTATTTTCAACGTAACATACGTTTTTCAATTAGAATTTGCACTGTTGCCACTTTTGGGCCCTAAAATTTATATTCAAATTATCGATCATTTTTACTGCGCTATTTCATTGAAAAAAGATCTATATCCACAACTTTGGCTCCGAAGATGTCTGATGGGGGTATGGTAGTTCTATAATACGCTTACAAGCTTTTAAAAGTCTTGCATCATTTGTTAAAATCACAAAGGTTGGCTTCAAAAATATCAAATTTCTGAATTTGATGATGTCATGTGTGTAAGCTTTTTTGAGCTTTTGATGCTTTCTGAGCGTATCTCAGCACATTTTCAGCTTTATTGAACAGTTTCAAAGCCAAATTTGTGGTTTTGGGTTGTTTTTAAGAAAGCTAGCACAGTATAAATGTTCGATAGTTTTGATAAAAATTTTGGGACCCAAATATAGCAGAAATGTCAATTTTATTAGAATAATGCATTATTATTTGAAAAGTACTCGTTCAAGAGAGTGCTTTGGTCCTTTAGATTTTTCAAATCTGACCTTTTTCGGAGAAGTTCTGTTTTTTTTTATCATTGGGCGATATTGAATTCTGTCTTTGATATTTCGAAGAAGAAAATCGATATTAATATGCCGTGCGTTAAAAGTCTTAGAATTTTGGTGTCTATATTTGAATTATGCATTTTAGGTGGGTGGTGGCCCCCACCTTGGTACGTTTAAGGAGTGCCGATCGCGCAAATTGCCCCACTCCCGACACGGAGGGTGCGGGTGGTTTAAGCCAGAGACGTCCTCGTCGTGCGCGCGGATAACTCCCACCGGTTGCCGGCTATCATCCTAGCGATAGACCGGGCGTCGTTATCGAGACGGCCCCTTGCGTCTCGGGCGGGCGATCGTCGATCACCGTCGTGGGTAAACTAACTTCCATTAAATGTATCTTAAATGGTTCGAGATCGGGAAGATGTGGCAAAAAACCAGTGAAAACAGGTCATCGAAAATCATCAATTTTTTGACCGTTTAAGCTTGATTTAAAACTTTCTGTTGATATTTCCAGGTTTGAATTTACGTGTTAAAATTGTTCTCTGCGTTACGTTATTGTGCATTTTCAACGGATATTCCAACCGCCTTTAAAAAACCGAGCAATAACTCTAGAGTGGCAAATCAAGGAACGTTCCGCTGGTTCACTGTTTTCACCTAGGGCGCCGCCATCTTGCCGTAAAAATCGATTTTGAGATTAAAGCTTGTAGGTCGTTTCCGGTCGTTTCGTAAACAAACTCGGGAATCGCCGGAAACGACCTACAAAATTTAACTTCAAACCTTGGAATCTGCCGTCTAAATTCCGTTTTTTCCAGGGATTCCTTCTACCCTGTGCGGCACAAGGTGGACAAACCCGCTGCCACTCTAAAGTTATAGCTCGTTGCTTTAAATACAGTTCAGAGTAAATAAGAAATGAATTAAAAATGTTAAAAATAATGAATAATTTATTCATAAACAAGACCAATAAATTAAATGAAAAAAAATGGATCCAGTAAATTGAATAAAAAAATTGACCCAAGGAAGAACATTGCAATAGTTCATTGCCAAAATGGCTAATGAATCTCAGAAATCTCAGAACTTCTGTGGCCGCGCACTCGTTGAAAAGAGTGGAAAGATATCCGTCAGCATGTAACGCGTGAAAAACTCAGTTGTATAAACTTCGAAAACAGGAAACGGTCCTGATAATAATAATAATAATAATTATGATGAACATCCAATTATGTACAGTGATAATCTTCAACGGCGAAGGCAAAAACGGGTAAGCGACGTTATCGAAAGGAGAAGAGAGGAGAGGAGAGAAATCATTAATTTAGGTCAACGAGATAATTAGACGTACATTAAACGAAGAAAGGAAATAAAAAAGAGAAGGGGGTGAGTATAGGAAAGTGATATCAAGACAAAATTATGAATGAAATTACGCACTTGATTTCACTGTCCGCTATCGCAAGTTAAGTAAATAAATTAAATTCGAATCAAATGTTTTTTTCTTTTTATTAATTCATCGGACGCACGAGATCGGAGAAACTGTGATTTCATCAAATGATGCAATTACCAATTAGTGGATGAAAGAAAGGAGACGATTATAGGTGGGAGAGAGAGCGAGAGAGAGAGCAATCAGTTTGACAAATTAAAACGGCATTGAGATGAAGAACGCAAGATCTGCGCTATAACAAGTTGATTACATTTCAGTTTTGCACTGTGTTCACTGTTGTTTGATGGGGTATTTTTTTCCCTTTTTGATGACTTGTGATGTGATACATTATTGTTGTTTGCGTGATTGCACGAGTTAAATTTTTCCTGAGAAACGAGTATCGAGTAGAAAGAGATATAGCAAACATTGCATCTAGTTTTAGTGAGGTGTAGCAGTCTTACCAGTATAAATGGTAATCAAAGAACGTTTTTGATTGAGAACTTACGCTAAGATTAATCTATTCAGAACCCTGTTTTGGTAACTCATCGAAAGGTCTTGCAGTACGTTCAACAATTCCATCTTACTTTTCCTGCCTTAGAATCTTAAAAAGAATACTCTGAAATCTTGACATTTCTTGAGCGTTTGAGTCTAGCCGCATTTCTTTCTCAGACAATTGAAAGGCAGGATAGTCCAAACGTTCAATAATTCAAAGTTTTATTGCAAAAGCTTACGACAAAAAGCCTCAGGAAAAATAAATAAATAAATAAATAAATAAATAAATAAATAAATAAATAAATAAATAGATAAAAATATAAAAATCTTAGAACTTCCGATTACCAGGTATTAAGGGGTTACATTCAATTCATCGATGAAACTGTCCTTTTTCCTGCATGAAATCGGCCAATTTCGCCCACGACCAGCTCGCGGCGCGGCGTGGCAACGCGCGAGCAACCAAACATGGAGTGCCCTAGAAAATATCACAACAAATTCGACACTGCGATAACTCTTCCTACACGTCCGATGTGGAATTGCATCCTCCCAAAATGAAGGCGCACTTACCCATTAGTGCTATAACGCAGCATTTGAGTCTTATAGATTTTTCCGGACTGCCGTTTTGGGGAGCTTAGTAGGTTTTTTTTTAATGCACCGATGAGTCCATCGGTTGACAGACATCTTACAGTCTATATTACCAGTGTTTCCATAAAGCGAATGAAACTACTATGATCATAATGTTTTTTTTAATCGATGCGGATTCGGTAAATATAAAAATGCCATAAAATTTTAAAGTCATCGGTGCTGAAGCTCCCATTGGCTGAAAACAAAGAAATAACCAGTATGTTCGCGGATTATAGTCACACTGGTGCATTTGGACCGTGTAATCTTTTTGTCAACCGGTGGGATCATCGATGAAAAAAAAAAATAGATACCACTGAGATCCACAAAACGGCATGACAAGGGAATCTAAAAGAATCGACTGTTGCGTTATCTCAATGATAGGACAGTGCGCCTTCATTTTAAAAGGATGCAATTCCATATCGGGCATATAGGAAGAGTCATCGCACAGTGTCGATTTTTGAAGATGTTTTCTCAGGGACGCCTCGAATGGTTATTGCGCCCCTCGCCGTTACTGTAGCTGTGTTACCACAATAATCGGGTGAGCGCCTTCATTTTGAGAGAATGCAATTCCATATCGGGCGTGTAGGAAGAGTTATCGTACAGTGTCAATTTTTACAGATGTTCTCTCGTGGACGACTCGAGTATCGGTTGCTGCGCCGCTGCTATAACTGTAATCCCACACTGATCGGACAGTGCGCCTTCATTTTGAGAGGATGCAATTCCATATCGGACGTGTAGGAACAGTTATCAATTATTGTTGTTTTGTTCGTTCAATTTTTTATTATAATTGTTTTATTTTATTTTTTGAGTTGAAACTGGCTGCGATTTTACCTGCAACGTCCTCGCAAAATTAAGTTAAATTCCAGCGTTTTAACCGTTCCTGTTTTATTTATTGAGAAAAAAAAACATATTTCCCTCCATTTAAACCTGAGAAAAACACATTTCCCTCCATTTAAACCTATGAAAAAGAATCGAGCCTCATTTTGATTCACTGAAACCCCGGAGAAATCGATACATTGTATAGGTATGAATGAAGAAACGCAATAATAGATTGCTCTCGAGCCGCTCAGGAAGACGAAGGATATCGCCGATACAATTTCATGATTTAAAACGATTGCGATACGATTTATCGCAATATCGCACACTCGCCGGAGGAGCTGAGACAGAGGAGCGCGAGGCCAATTACTACCAAGACTCGGACCCGCTTAAACCATGAGCTCCCGTTCGTTCGGGACGTCGGACCACTCTGTCGATCGTAAATCGATACATCGAACTATCGATATATCGTCTGTGTTCCCTTCGTGGCATCGTATTTATGAGAGGTGTTGCAAGGCTCATTTGAATGCCGCTCCGCATTTTTAGGCCCCGGAGCGCCGCGCCGCTGCCCTCCACCCGCCCTCGATGGACCACAAATTGCTCGGAAGGTGAAACATAATGAATTCTGTGTATAATTGATCCATACTTTGCAATTCGCATCCCAGAAACTACGCTTCAAAGTGTACATATTTCATCGACCGTCGGCCTGCTTTTTTCCGATGGTGCCGATTCGATTGGTCGTGGTTTTCCTCGCATTTGAATCCGTGTAAAAGTATGTTTTTTTTTTTCTTTTTTTGGTTGGATTTAACGATCCGAAGAAAAAAACAGAAAGAAAAATACAGAAGTATGTCGCCTTTGCGACATGTGTCCGCGAAAAGAACGAGACATCGCGGTGGTTCTTTACAACCGAATTTTAATGTGAATTTCATCAACTTGGGAATGAGGCAGTTGAGAGGGTTTGAAAATTTGTGTTTTTTATAAAGAAAACAATAATACTTGTTGAGCTGAAAACATGTTGGTTTTTTCCCAAGTGTCCCGGTTTTGAAGATACACACGTGTATAGCTGCAAAAAATCGTGTGCGTAGAGACGTCACTATGTACTTACGTGGCATTTCCATTTAAAACAATATATTTTGGGCCAAAATCAATGGGACTTAATTAGAAACCAAAGGCACCTTTCTCCTCAGCTCGTTAAGTACTTTTATATTCTTTCTAAATGCACAACATTTCAGACCCTTGCAACTGCCCCATTGGAGACGCTGATTTTAAAAATGAAGTAGTTGTCGACTTAACTCATCCCGATTTTAGGCATCAGTAGCGCACCGAGAGTTACTTCATCTCTCTATTTTCTCCATTAAAAAACGTATGTTAGACAAGGATGGATAAGGGGGTAAAACCCCCTCTTTCTGTCCTTTTCCTACTTATACATTCAAATGGGAAATGAGAGAGATGGAAGAGATCCTGGTTGCGCTGGTGTTGGGCATACTCTACTTTTATGCATGTTTCGTGAAAAGGTTTAGTGGAAAAACTAGGATATTTCGATCAAAACTAAGGCTAATTTTGAATGTGGTAGGTCAATTTGCGTTAGAATTAACTAGTCATACGCAGACCGACGTCTTACCGTTGGGAAAAAACCTAATTTTATGTCTACAGACCCTAGTTTTGTGCTCACTGGAGGTGGTGAGTGGGGGGGGGGGAGGACACCTATGTCGCATGTGCGTAAACATCTATATCTATATCTATAGAGGGGCGACACGACGCCATGTTATAAGATTTCTGTGTTAGTTGATTGGAAAATAATCTTACCTCATTTTTCCTCTCAGTTGACATTCTTTTCGATGTATTTTTCATAACTTGACAGCATGATCATCCCTCTCAAAGAACTGCTCCGGTTAGCGCCGGAATCAATGATCTGCAGATTCATCTATTTGTCTCAGAACAATTGATCTGCTGGGATCAGTGCCGCGTCTCCAACAAAGCAAAATGACAGTAAGTATTAAAATAATGAACAAACAAAAAAAGGAAAAATAAACGAACTAACATCAAATTCATTCTCACTGTATGATACCATTCCTGCACTGTAGCTATCAGTGCAATGGTGACTCAAGCAAATTGGCAACAACAGACTCTCTCCATTTAAATCTGCGTAACTATCAAACGCAGAAGTTTTGGCAGTAAAAAATCGAGTTTGTCAAATCCCCGTTTAATCGTAGCACCATTCTGCGCTCCGCATGCATTATTGACTGTCACATTTCTTGTGTTCTAATGCAATGGGTCAGTTGCAAACTTTTGCTACAACGATTAAGAGTGTTCAACCTAATGTAAAATCACCTGAAAAGTCCATTGGTGGCATCAGAAAGTCAAAAAATGCAATAATAAACTCACAAGAGGCGTTTAATGAAATCCAAGATGGCGGAGGAATATCGAGCAAGTTGTTTGCATACACCACGAACATCAAAGGATAGCCAACCTCACAATATATCGATCACAACCAATCACAACGTAAATAAACACATCCAACCTCTACCTGCAGTGAGGTTGTCAAAGTTGGCCATCCTTGGATGTTCAAGGTGCATGCATACAGATTGCTCGATATTTATCCGCCAGCTTGGATTTCATTAAGCGCCTCTTGTGAGTTTATCATAGCATTTTATGACTTTCTGATGACTCTCTGATTCCACCAATGGACTTTTCAGGCGATTTTACATTAAAGTAAACACCCTTAATCGTTGTATCAAAAGTTTGCAACAGACCCATTATCGATCTGCAAGGGAATTCATAGAATCCTCGCGAAACTGATACTTCTGAACAGGTTCAAATGACAGAAAACATGGTTTCCGTATAGCACGAGCCACCTTTGGCGGAAATAAACTCTAATTTTAATCAAAACTTGATTGTGTTTGGCACTTTGCATGTTAAAGGGTAGTTCTTCATCCGGATAGTGGTGTTTTTTATGTTGCCCGGCTCCAAGAAATTGTCCTTCTCTCTCTTTTCTCATCAGAACGCATGTGTTAAAAGAGGATAGAAGAGGAGACCGAAAATCACGTGACTGCCCCTAACCCGTCTATCTCTAACACACGCGTTCCAATGGAGAAAGAGAGAGAGAGAGAGACAAATTCCTGGATCCACCAGTGCTTTTAGGCGTCTACAAATTATGCATGCAAGGACCAGATGACCCGAATCTGACTGATTTAGTGATACTGCAGATAATTTTATATACTTTTAGAATAGATGTCTAGTCTGAATGGAGTGTATGTGTCTAGATGTCTACTCTGAAAAAAAGTTTCATAGCAGAGCTTCGTACGAGGCTAGATATGGGTTAAATAACTTAAATACAAACAAAAATGAGGCTCTTGCAAACTTTTGCAACAGGGAATCGAAGAGTTGATTCTTGCATAAAAATCTGTACAAATGACGATGCGTGCACTAAAAAAATCACCAAACTCACTCTCAGAATCGGGCTCAATGGCGGAGAGACGCAAGTAACATGGGAGATTCCTATCTAAATTGAGACGTATCTCTGTGTTTCCTCAGAGAAAGTGACAAATTAGACAAGAATCTCCCATGATACCTGCGTTGAACCGTCATTGCGAACTTGACGTTTTAGCAGTTATGTGAGTTTATTACTGATTTTTAGACTTCCTTAGTGTGATTTTCGCAATTTTCGCAGGTTTTTCCATCTGATTAGACTATTTATTTGCCCACAGCCAAAGTTTGCAGGAGCCCCCATTGTTTATTTCCGAATAAAAAAAATCGGCCCAAACAATCATTTTATTTCCATATCAAAGTCATCAGAACGACTACTCATTGTCCAAAATTGGGCACCTTGTTTTTGCAAATGGGTATTATGGGTGTATTGGTATTATGGGTGTCCTTAAAAATGTAAAACCCACTGTGGTCAAGTTGAAGCACCCTGGAGCCAAATAATGTTTGGACTTTTTGGCACTTACGAGCGGTTATCTGCAGCCATCGGCAGATGACTGGTGTTTGCTTACGAGGGGTTTAAATCCCTCAAAAGTCACTGATGTATAAATACGCTCATCATATACATCTATGAGGAGAACCGTGAAGTCCAAACATTATTTCGCCCCTGAAGTCAACGCCAGCGTCATTCCTCTAACATGATTTTAAGTTTAAGTTAATTTAGCCCCTGCCCCTTCCCTCCGCAAGATGCAACCCGGTATACAAAATTCGACGAGTGTAAGATGTGAGCAGCTCGGCGGCAAGAAGGCTCAGTTTCAAAGGCGTATTAAATCATACGACTCAGTAGTTTATCCAAGAGTGTATCTTTCACTCTCTTTGCTCGTTTTAAGACACGTGTTAGAAAAGGGTACAGATAGAGGTTAAAGGCGCGTGAAATCCTCTCTCGCCATCCTTCACCAACGCACGTGTTCAAATGGGCGATGAGAGAGACGGAAAAATTTGTGGATACGCCAATATCATAAGTGGGGGCCTCCTCGGATGAAAAATGTGAGCCAGTCGTAAAGAAGTAGTTCTAATTACTTCTCGTGTTTCTGAGCCCGGGATTTAAAAAAAGGGGGGGGAGGTCCACGACACTTCAATTCGATAGAGGACCTGAATTCTTTACCTGTTGTTGCCATATTTTGAAGAAAAAAAAAAAAAACTTACAAACTATTTTCTTTCCGGTTATTTCGTATTTTTTTTTTTTTTCTTAGGACAATTTGAGTTGGCAACGTGCTTTGCAAATTAATAATTATATTGTGTTTCAAGAGCAGGGCCCTAGCTACCATAGGGCAAGTGGGGCATTGCCCCGGGAGCCCCGAGCTTCGAAGGGCCCCCAACGGACCTTTTTTTTTTTTTTTTTTTTTTGCAGTTTCTGTGAATACTGTCACTCCGATTCACTCATTAAAAAGCCCACTGCTAACATCGGTTTTTGTTGCAATGCAATTTAACGGTGTACTTGATAATTTCAGGGCCCCTCTCCTGAAAAAGAGTTAATGATGCCTTTCGTATTCGCTTTCAGTATTCATTTGTTTGTGAGCAGCCCCCAAAGGTTTAGGGGTCCACCGCAATGTGGAATCTGCAGGGACCTTATATCTATGACACTGGCATTCGCATCTCGGGCAGAGGGGCCCCAGCCCCCTTGTTAGCCTATGTAAGAATTCGTTGCAAACTTTTATCGGGGAAACCACTTTCAAATGCAAACTTTGCTAAAAGTTTATTTCCACCCAAAAAATGCGTTTTCTTGGTTCTCTCTCAAATTGAAACCAGAAAACTCATTAAATCTATGTTTTCAAGAGGTCACATTTCACATTTTTCGGGGGAGGGACCCCAACCCCTCTCAAGTGTAAGGAGTATTCCGTACCCCCCAACCCCCCCCCCCCGGTATACAGGTGTGAGAAAAGTGGGAGCATCACTTACCCACCCCCAAAGAAATTGCACCAAAGCTACTAAAATCCCACCAAAAAGACAGGTCTGCTCGTAAGTCTGTTTTCCCATTTAAAATTACATTGGCGGTGCCTCGGAGGAGCAGAGGGGACGTTTTGAGAGCCCTGCGCCTTGTCAGCAATTAAAAGCCCACAAAAAAGACAGGGCTCCTCGTAAGTCTGTTTTCCCACTTAAAATAACATTGGTGGTGCCCCGGAAGAGCAGAAGGGACGTATTGAGAGCCGTGCGTCTTGTCAGCGAATAAAAGCCCAAAAAAAAGTCAGGTCTGCTCGTAAGTCTGTTTTCCCCTTTAAAATTACATTGCCGGTGCCTCGGAAGAGCAGAGGGGACGTTTTGAGAGCCCTGAGCTTTGTCAGCGATTAACAGCTCATTAAAAAGATAGGTCTGCTCGTAAGTCTTTTTCCCCGTTTAAAATTACATTGACGGTGCCTCGGAGGAGCAAAAGGGTCCGGGTGACCCCCTACAAACCCAGTCACCCTCCCCAATTTCGGGGGGGGGGGGCGGGCCTGAGAAATGCATCTTGCCCCGGGGCGCGCAGAGGTGTAGCTACGGCCCTGTTTGAGATGTAATGCATTGTGCCAGCGACTTTCAAGTGGCAAAAGATTGCTCCGGCATGGTAGTACTTGAAGAGTGGGTGTTCACGGACATAGGATTAACTGAGCTTTGAAACTTTAGGGGAAACTTGTAGACTGCTTCAGAAAATATTAGACTGGACAAATCTACTTATTGTGACAAATATATTTGATTTAAACAAAAGAGCATGTGTTTCAGAGTGGCTATCTGGACATAGAAATCAACATAACTGTTTCTTTTGGAAGGCTTTACTCGATTAAAAAAAAAACTAACACTTGACAGAAACAAGCCAAATTTCACCTATATCTATAGTTGTACTCGGATGTGTCCAGATAGCCAGTCTAACAACACTTTTGTTTTCACTTAAACCCAATTTATTTCCACTGGCTTAACAATAATTTTTGATTATAGAATAAAATATGAGGCAAAAGACCAGACTCAGATCGTTCATGCTGTCTCACTTTTAGATAGGACTTGAAACATGTATCAGCCTCTTAGCAGAACTTTCAAGTCCAAGCTGTTCTCGAACAGCCTGACCGATTATTTCATAAGAGCCGAAGAACTGTCAAGTCCAAACTCTTCTCGCGAACAGCCTAGACGATGTTTTCATTGATTGGCAACTCTGCCGAGACACTCTGACCAGAGCCGGTACCGACAGTCCGACACAGCCCATCGCGTGCAATCCGAATCTTATTCTGTAACCAACACGGAACGTAATTGGTAAACCGATTCCTTCCACATCCACAAGGGTCCCTTTTTTAGCCTTCTTCTCGGTCTTTGACTTCTAATTACATATTTCAACTTTTATGACGCGCTACGAGACACGACACGAGGACTCACGACTCACGAGAAGGTCACAGCAAAAATGTCTTTGGGCACATGGAGACAATTTATAAGAATAAATCCGTCGCGGGCGTTAGTGAGATGAAAAGGAGACACGAGATATCTTCACTAATTAGTCAACTAATGATTTTCTACTAAACGGTGCAGCATCCTATCCCCCTATCCCTCTCTCCCTCTCTCTCTCTCTCTCTCTCTCTCTCTCTCTCTCTCTCTCTCTCTCTCTCTCTCTCTCTCTCTCCTCTTTGCCGTACTTTATCGAATTTATAGTGCTTCCATATGTGAGACACTCGAGTGCTGAAGAAAAACAATCTTCGTCTAGACTCTTTCTCGATTAAGGAAGTTCGTAGCCTCTGATAAGGAATATGTTAACCCCTTACTGCATGATTTTTTTTTTTTTTTTTTCAATAAAATAATTTTTTTTCAGTACAATTTTGATCCTTGAGACAGGGAAAAATAGTGAAAAAATTATTTTCATTATATTTCAATGGTAAAGAGCCGAAATATTAATTGTTCCGAATATGGCCTTACCCGCATTTAGGTATCCATGCAACTGAAAATAAAGTTTTCAGGCTAAAAAAAAAAAAAAAAAAAAAAAAAAATTAAAGTAGTAAAAAATAAGTTAGTAAGTTTCAATAGTTGTTTTTTTGTATATGGTACCCCTGCGTTACTCCCAAACAATACAATGAAAATCGGAAAATCTCCATCAGATTTTCAGTGAGCTATTTTCAACCACTCTGCACGTTCTCTATCCTGTGCTGCGCGCTCTAGGACAAAATCGACTATTCTTATTCGTTTAGTATCTGTTCCACATGTGACCCACCATGCAGCGACAGTACAACTCAAGTCTCCTACTTTCAGATAAGGCTCCAAAGTAATTGTTCCAGATCTGGGCTCATCTGATAAGACAGGATTTTGTCCGAAAATACACCAATTTTGACAGCTTCCTCCAGGGAGCTGGGATAAAAGCTCATAAGTAATAAAAAATGGGCCAAATAAAAAAAAATCTCAAATCTCAAAATTTCGTGAAAAAATATGAAGTTTTGAGGGCAGGAGAGCAATTTGAAAATAGTGAGTATTGGATCATTTACATTTATTTTTTTTTAACAATGAAAAAAAAAAAGATGTTTTTCTGAAAACTTGATTTTTGCCTTAAATGGGCCCTTATTAACCAGCTACCACCTCAATTTAAAGTTTGGAAGGAATTTTTAAGAAAACTGGAAAGTAAATCGGCTAAATCGCATATTAGGAGTCGTGAATTCTCAATGAAACTTCAGTTTTCTCCTTTGATAGTTTAAATATTGGCTCAAACACCGATTAGGTATATCAAATTCAAGTTTGAAGTTTTATGAATTTTGGGAGTCACGGATCGGAGGCTCAGAAAACATGATTCCATCAGGAACTTTATTTTTGTCATGAAAATTAAAATGTTAGCTCTAATACTCATTTTTCGACAGTGTAGAAGAATATGTTTAAATTACTTTAAATTCTCCGCTCGTCACTGAAACAGTATTTCTCCAGGAGATTGAAAATCGCTGAATAAGCCTGTTTTAGTGAGAGGCGGGAAATTCAAAATTGATGAACCATTCGGGTTTAGATTTATAAAAAGCATTTAAGCCGATAAAATTTCTAGAATTTAAATTTCCCGTGCCGAAAGGAAAATAGCGTCAGGTGAACAACCGGAAGACCTCCACGCTATGGACCGATGGACCGATACACCGATCGCTCGCTTACCGATTGCTTCCGAATGCCTGGAGACGGAGTAAAAGGTCAAAGTTGAAGGAGGAGGAGTGAGACGTCGATCGCCATATGGTGGTAAAAAAAAAAAAAAAAAAAAAAAAAAAAAAAAAAAAAAAAAAAAAAAACCATCAAGAGGAACGTTTGAAATGCAAGGGTAACGACTTACCAATAGATAGATTGGTCTCCAAATGAGTAATTAAGAGCGTTCGAAAAAGAAATCACGAAAAAAGAAGAAGAAAATGAGCGAGCGAGAGAGAGAGAGAGAGAAGAAAAGGAAGAGCGTGATAAAGTGTTGAGGTGTTCTGAGGTTTACAACTTATCGCTCGAGAGTGCGCTGGAAAAAGTCCGTACTTGCTAGGGTGCCGGGCACTGGAGCCAACCAATCGCAATAATTTCTCGGAATTATAAAGGTGTATAAGGACTTGGAGGACCATCGCATGACAAAAGATCATCCAGAGAGGTGCAGGCTACACATTACGTTACCCCCAAAGCAACGCTGCTTCTGAATACTCATGTCCAGTGTTGCCGAGGCGACAGTGGCGGTCCGTGGGTCAAAAAGTGGGGGGGGGGCTTGAGGGGGCTTTTGAAAAGTCAAAAACAGTTTCAGCAAAAATCGATGAATTTTTTTTTTTTTTTTTTTTTGCTTTTCGAATGGGTGAAGGAAAATGAGCGCAATAAATCTTCTCTTCTCTTCTTTTTTCTTTTTTCTTACTTTTTTCTTTTTTTCCTCCTTCCCTTCTTTTACTCGCTTTTTTCATGCCCCTTTCCCAAAAAAGTGGGTGGGCTTGAGCCCCCAAAGCCCCCCCCCACGGACCGCCACTGCGTGGCGATGAATCGATGTACCCTCCGTTTAAACTTATGACTAAGAATCGATCCTAAGGAGATTAACAAAAATAAACTAAGGGGAATGCCCTAAGAACACTTTCTCACATCAAGTTTAATCTGGGGAAGACCTCCAGACTCCTCTTTGATATTTTTATCCAAACCCAAACATCCATTTTTGAAATTAAATTTGTCCTTTATTGACCCATTTTCCCATCGATTTTAATGGAAACCATTTTTCATTCATGACTAACCTAAAACAAAAAGTTCCAAAAAAGCAAACAAAAAACCAAAAAAGTTCCTCTGGGGTATGTTCAAAGCAACATCTCTGCAAAATTTGGATGCATAAGGATCAATAGTTCAACATTTATGCTGGGTTTCTCGTTTCATGGCTACAGACAGACATACAGACGTCACAGAAAATTGTGTGCATTTACACCTCCAAGCCACATATGGTTAAATAATAGTAAAACTAAGCGTAAGATGAATAATTTGAGACCAATATGACAACGCGGTCAGTTAGCGTGGCGGTTTGAGTTGCATCGCGAAGTTTGGACGGCGCGGTCGGCGTCGAGAGTTAAGATGAGGTTGAATCGTAATCAAGCGAATGAGGATTGAGCAAAGGTAACATGGAATACTCTGTTGACAGATATCAGATTTAAATCCAAATGATTCGCATTTACTTAACCCCTTATGGACCAAGCCCGAATATACTCGGTTTTCTCCTCTAGTCTATTTCACATTGTTCCAGTTTCAGGATTCCGAATAAACACTATTCTCAATGTAGTATAAAAAGATTAGATTTCGTCCGTCGCCTTCAACCCGTCGTATATGCAATTCCAACTCCCCCGAGTACGAACAGCTAGTTAGCTACTTTCCCTAAAAAAAAGACGTTCATGTGAACTAACCTGGTCTTTAAAGGGTTAACCTTGTGGCCCCAAGTGTAAGGGTGTCTGAAAGGAACCCAAACGCTTTTGCATCGTTAGAGGCTCAATTACTTATTTAAAACAAAAAACAAAACAAAAAACAAAAACAGACAAAAAGCAAAACTAAGTATTTTAATTACATGAGTACATACAACTGAATGTTTTAAGCCCAATTTTCATCATGTGCTACAAAGTTTTGCATATCTGTGGCTATTTTTCGAAAAAATGACACCACGATTGGGGCTGCTGCAAACTTTTGCCATAGAGAATTGAAGAGTTGATTCTCGCATAAAAACCTGCACAAATGACGATGAGCACACTAAAATATCACAAAATTCACTCTCAGAATCGGGCTTAATGGCGGAGAGACGCAAGTATCATGAGAGATTCATCTAAATTTAGACGTAACTCATTGTTTCCGTAGAGACAACGACATAATAGATAGGAATCTTCCATGCGATACCTGCGTTGAACCGCCATTATGAACTTGTCTATAACAATTATGTGAGTTTATTTCTGGATTTTAAACTTCATCATACAGGTGTGATTTTCGTGAATTTTGCTCCTTTTTACATCAGATCGAACTATTCATTTGCTCACAGCATAAGTTTGCAAGAGTTCGATTAAAGGATATTTTTTGGGGGTTATCGCTTTTTACTTTTTCACTGTTAACAAAGTTAGAAATAGAGAAAGTACTGCAATGGCGCAGAGATTTTCAAAGTATTTTGTTTCGATACTTGGCCCACTACGACTAGGTAAAGTATGATAAATACGAAATAGTTGGCTATCATCGTGCTCTTAAAGAATATTCATCCATCAAGTTTCAATATTATTCAACCAAATATGGCGCTTTGAGGTGTAAATGCACAAACTTTCTGTGGCGTCTATCTGTCCGTCTGAATGTCTGTCTATCCGTAGCCATAAAACGTGAAACCCAGCATAACTTTTTAACTATCGATCCATATACATCAAAATTGTGCAGAGATGTTACTTTAACATTACCCTGAGCGACTCTTTTTGTGTTTTTGAAATTTTAATTTTTAGGTTACTTATGGATGAAAAATAGTTTCCATTAAAATCAAATGGGCAAATGGGTCAAAAAAAGGAAAATTTTGAATATTCTAAAACTGGGTCTTTGAATCTGGATAAAAATATCAACGGGGGTCTGGGGGTCTCCCCCAGGATATTGAAGGGGGGTCTGGGGGCCTCCCCCAGATTAAATTAGATATGAGAAAGTGTTCGTATGGTATTCCCTACAGTTTACTTTTTTCCCTTTCCATTATTTGCTACAAAAATTGTGAAGATATTGGCGGCATCGCCAACAGCAAAACCTTACATGAGCTTCATTGTCAGTGTTGCCGGATTGCAGTGGCGGCTATTATAATTTGGCAACAGTGTTATCTTCCATTTGATTGTGTGCAAAATAATCGATTCGAAAGAGAAGCAGCGCTTCCACAGCATTCGATTGTTTCACATTGAGTTAAATAGAGGGAAAAAGTTGTTGCCAAATAGCACGAGCCGCCAGTGTCGGATTGTCATACTAATTAACTAACTTTAATATAAAGTCAAATGAGAAAAATAGGATTATTATTATTAAAAAAAAAAAAAAAAAAAAAAAAAAAAAAAAAAAAAAAAGATAGCAACACTGTAACCATTGTAGATCTGGCAACGCTGATGATTGACAGAGAAGCACTGTTGGGAGTCGCGGGACTCTCACCAAGTCACCAGTCTCCAGAAGGAGTCCCCGTAGCACGGGGGACTATAGGCGGGGGGGGAGGGGGGCGGTCAAAGCTCGCGAAGCTCAAATGACGCCATCTCCGGAAACAAGAACCCACACGAACATCGGGTGCGCTCTTCACGAGAGATAAGCCTTTGGAATTCGCGTTTGGATGTCTCCGGAAGAGCGGACCGGACGTTTAATTCCTCCGACGCGACGCGACGAGACGCGAACGACACGATGACCGCAGCTCGCGACTGATCTAATGAAGATATTTACATCGGCATGACTTACTCTCTTTCGAAGGCTCCTTCGTGAGCATCGATGGAAACTAATTCGCGGAATAAATAGACTGATCAATTGCATTCCGAGTGCACGGTCGCGGTTCGCGGTTCGCTTGCCGGCCCGGTCCCCTATGCTCCAGTCTCCTGATGCTGGACACGGAATCATGGGCAGACAGTGGACAGAGGGGACTCAGGACACACAGCTCACTCAATGCACTGGATACGGGACAAGGTACAATCACAGAATAATACAATCAGAACGGAAACTCTGTCGGATTTTGAAGCAAATTCATTTCGCGTCCGCCATGTTGGGATATAGGATGTTTACATCTGGATTCGCGCTCGAAAAAAAAATGAAGGACATGATCCGCGAAATTATCATTTCATCGCTAAACCGTTCGTTAAGACTGTCTATGAGTGGTTCTATTGGTCGAAAATGCGACTGTTGCTTTTTTTTTTCATAAGAGATTTAACGGTCGATTCTGGCGTAAAAACCACCAAAAATCACTGTAGCAGCACTAGAAACCGCAGAAATCCACTCCGAAACTCAAAAAAACTCTTTTATTTGCGCGAGCTTAATGGTGGCTTTAGGCAGTGATAATGGGAGATTCACATCTAACAATACTGTAACTCCATCAAGAAGTGACCAATATAGGAGACGACTTTCATTTGACACCTGTGTCACTAGATGTCACGATACCATTCATCGGATGTGGATCACTACTCTGATGACTAATTACTTTGTGAGTCATCCTTATTGTCAGCATAGAAAGAGTGACGAAATTAAGATAGGAATCTCCCATTATTACTGTCCTAAACAACCATTACACTCTTGCAAATAAAAGCGTTCATTGAGTTTAGGAGTGGAATTTGGAAGTTTTCAGTGCTGCCATCGTTATTTTTGCAGGTTTTGACATTAGAATCGACTATCAAACCGCTTATAGCAAAAGTGTGCAACAGCCCCATTGTAAAAGTTTACCGTTGCTATGGTAATCATTGTAAAGAGTCCTGTTAGTTAAAAGATACCCACGAGTAATCTTTAAGTTGAAATTAAGTTTAAATAAAAAAAAATTAAATTAAAATAAAATTTAAAATAAAAAATAAAATTCAAGTTAAAACCTTTAAGTTAAAGGTTTTGAATAGTGGGCACTATAACGATGGTTACCATAGCAACGGCCAAGTTTTACAATTTTCGACCGATAGAATCACTCATACATAGCCTTAACGAGCGGTTTAGCGATGAAGTAAATGATTGGCCCGCTGGACCGCCTCAATTTTGATCACAGAGTATACTTTGTCAAGTAATTTTAACCTAGAATTGTCACTAGAGATTTTTAAGTTAAGCTTGAAAGGTCGAAAACTATGATTTTTATAACGAAGTTTTATCACCGATTTGTGGCCCCCTTTTTTCGGTATCAGACGTCCACATTGCAAAGGAAATTGGGTTTTAAGTTACTGGACATTTTTGGTCTGAGACATTTTTTAGATGAAATTTTTACCAAGAACTCGTGGCACACTCGATGAGTGAGCCAGACTTTGGTAGAAAACGAGCTGAAAGGAGCCGTTCAGAATAGAGAACCACTGGCGCAACCAGGATCTCTTTCATCTCTCTCATTTCCCGCATTTGAATGTATACGTAAGAAAAGGACAGAAAGAAGGGGTTTTATCTTCTTGTGCATCTTTGTCTAACATACGTTTATTAATGGAGAAAAGAGAGAGATGAAGAAAACTCTCGGTGCGCTACTGCGGAGAACACTGGTGTGGACATTTACAGATCCAGCCCCTATGAGCCGGGGGGGGGAGGCTGAACTAAGGATTTTCGCCCCCCCCCCAATTCGTTTTTCTTTCTTTCTTTCCCTCCCTTCCTTTTTCGAACGGAGAGGGGGCAATTCCCTCCTCCCCCCTCCATACCCGGCAATGCTGATGGAGTCATCTCGACGAAGCGACGCGACCAATCAGCGCTGGGTGAAATTTATCAATCAGTTTGCACCTAATTTGCAAGTTCCAGTTGCATGACCATTCGTTCGCCCATACATCGACAATGCCAGATTTCACTATAAAGTCATTAAGTCAAATGGTAAAAATCGAATGATTGTTCGAAAAATGACAACGCACAGCTGACCACGGCTCCACATCCATAAATAATGAGTTTGATGTGGAGGAGATGATTTGGATGGGGGGCGGTAGGATATGGGGGTGAAGGGATCGGATCGAGGGGAGAGGGTGAATCAGTTGGTCAGACAGACGCGGGGTCTTAATCTTATTCGTGGCGCTTGGTGGGTGACCGCGGACGAGACGGCTTGGGGGGGGGGGGGGGGGTGAGAAGCTGCGCACAGTAGATAGAAATACGGATTTATTTAACATGAAATGGTTTTGTTTATTTGTTTTAGACAGTGTTGCAAGATCTTGAGGTTTTTTATGTGCTCTTATGGGAGAAGCCGCAAGATCGATCTGGCAACACTGGTTTTAGCCCGTAATTGCCCAGTGGGTCGTTAACGACCCACTTGTTGTGTTATTTTTGGATTAAATTTAATTCAGTCAATTTTGGAGCGATTATACTCAAAAACCAATTTTGGGAGTTTGTAGCTCGTAAAATTTAGCTGCTTTGAAACATTACTTGTTAAGAAAAACACCCAAAAATTTCAGACACTGGGTCTGTTAATAGTTACAACTATTAAGAGTGCTTATTCTAATGTGAAATTGCCTGAAACATCGTTCTTATCAATAATGTTGTTAGTACCTATACACAAAGTCAGTTTCATTGGAATATCGTCGTTATCATCAATGTCGTTTGTACCTATACATACACACAGTCAATTTCATTGGAATAACGTTGTTATCACCAATTAGTTTCATTGGAACATCGTGTCCATTGGTGGCATCAAAAAGTCATAAAATTCAATAATAAACTCACAAAAGGCGTTTAATGAAATCCAAGATGGCAGATAAATATCGAGCAATTTGTATGCATGCACCACGAACATTCAAGGATAGCCAACCTCACAATATCGATCACAACCAATCACAACGTAAATAAACACATCTAACCTCTACCTGCAGTGAGGTTGTCAAAGTTGGCCATCCTTGGATGTTCACGGTCCATGCATATAGCGAATATTTAATATTTAACTCGATATTTAACCGCCATTTTGGATTTCATTAAATGCCTCTTGTGAGTTTATTATTGCATTTTATGACTTTCTGCTGCCATCAATGGACTTTTCAGGCGATTTTACATGAGATTAAACACTCTTAATCGTTGTAGCAAAAGTCTTCAACAGACCCATTCTGAGCATATATGGGTTAGAGACGTTTTTGTGCGTTAATTTTTGTTTATCAGTAAGTATTGCCAAATTGAGAACTTCAAGTCTGTCACGTTGCGTTGAATAAAACTCTCACCCCTGCTTTGGAGTTAGCCCAGTTCTTAGGTGTTTTGATTTCACAACATGGTAGCCAATTTTGTTATTGGGGGGGGGGGGGGTTGAATGTGAAAATGCGTATAACTATATACGCAGTGGCGTATCAATATAAACCATCAGGCCCGCATCGGTACACATAGAAAAAAAAAAAAAAAAAAACAAAAAAAGAACAACAAGAAAACAGAAAAACACTCAGTACAGTTGCACTCTTCCTAAATCACTTACCCTAGCGGTGCACGGTGGATCGAGTCAATGGGGACCAGCGGACATTTCGCTGTGAAGGTTTGATTTGTGCAAAAAGTTAGACAGTTACATGAATTCCACTCATTTTTTCACGAGGAATCCGAATTTTTAGCTCCCAGAATCGTAAATTTATTTATTTTCACTCCATATCTCATTTTTGTGCCTAGAAAAAGGTTTGAAAAATGGGGACTTTTTAAGGAAGCTTAGCATTGGCACATTGAAATATTTTACAAAAAGGACGCGTTTTTTGTGAGCCTCCATGGCTTTTGATAACTTAATCAGTACATATTTCAATTTTTAAAAAATGTTTAGACCAAAGGATGGGGGGGGGGGAGTCCCATCAGAAATATTGACGAGGAGGATTATCCATGCAAATAAAACTTAATTTTCGATTAACCTTAATTAGTGCCCAGATCAGGGAGAGATTGTGATCAAAGTAAACAAGAGACTTAAAGAGTTTACTTAATTTTTGTTTTTTGAACTCACTAGGCAACTGGAATTCTTCCTCTAGTCAGCCTCCATATTTATCCTCGAATCGATCTGGTTTCCTACTACACTTTTCAAAAAAACCTTGCACCCGAAAAATAAAACCGTAGACAAACTTTCTAAAAGCACTAGAGCTTTACTTACAGGAATAACTAAATTTAATTTTTCTGTGAGAAGGATCACTAAATCGTCTGTAATTTTAAATCCGACGGGAAGTTTTATAAAATTGAACAAATCACGATTTTTCAATTTACTCATAGTAATTAATACAATTAATGATTGAAAAAATAAGTAGGAGCAGGTAAATGCAGTGAACGATTGCCGATGAAATCAAAAACGCAACTGATTTGGTAATTAAGACACTAAGTGCATCTTCATTCAAATGCTGTCCCTTCCTAGTTTTTTTGTTTGTTTTTTTGTTTGTTTATTTTTGTTTTTTGTTTTTTTGTTTTTTTTTTGTTTTGTTTTTTTTGTTTTTTTGTTTTTTTTTACGAATACACGCGGAAATCTCCCGGAAAATCACCAGATCGATCGTACCCCGATCTTTCCCCCACCAAATGGTTCAGCCTGTGGTTGGCTGGCCGTGCAGAAAAGTCTTCACATTTTACATTGATTTTTTTGGTAAACAGTTAAGATTTTTCTGCACAATTTGGCAACCATGGTTCAGCCACTTCATTTTTTTCCGTAGAGTTGTGCATTAGTTGGAGAACATAAAATGCTGTAAAATCAGTTTTTTACAGTCTCATCAGGAGGACGGGCTAGACAGAGCAACGTATATCTCTTCAGATCGAGTCTTGGGTAAGGTGAGGATTTTGACGGAAATCGCCACCCAAACATTGAAAGGTTTTTGCCCTCTAAGACCCTTTGGCGCAAAGATGCGCAAGAAGTGTGAGGTATTGCCAGGTTCCTAGGGGTGTAAGGCGTCGGGAAAAACCTCGGTTATACGAAAGTTCAGGCAAGTACGATACTAAAACCTTAGTTATTCTTCAAAAAATGGCTTATTTCAGGGTCTTCAAGAAAGTCACTCTCCTCAGCCAATAATGAGAGCAAAAACAACTATGTGGGGTGTTTTCTGATCAGAAAGTAGTCTACAATCATCAAAAAATATCATAATTGCATTTATACAACCAGCACTTCCAAAATTTTTGACTTAAAGTCACCAAACCTGAGCTGAGAAACACGTGGAATTAATTTACTTCCAAAACAGCTAACTTTCAGCCACGGTCAGAGCACCACAAAAGGCAAAAAAAGAAGATATGCGACTCTTTCCCAATCCTTTTGAGGTCCTAGAACAAGGTTTTTTGGTCAGAAGTTTAATTTTTAAACTCCGATTTTGAGCGAAATGTCCGACCCTTAACATTGGCTCAGCCCATAGTGCGGTGTAACGACGGTTTTACTGCAAATCCTAGTTACCTAACACCGCTAAGGTAAACTCTTGGAGTCAGCTGTCCCCCCCCCCCCCTAACGTAAAAAATTAGCATAGTAAGGCGATATCTGGAAATAGAGTTCATAAACCAGGTGTTCTCTTCTGTTAAAACCCTATTTATAACGCTAGGGTTTTTCCTAGAAAGAGAAAATTTGAGGCTGTGTCTGGAAGGAAGGGTCATAAAACAGCAGGTGTTCTCTTCTGTTAAAACCCTATTTATAACGCTAGGGTTTTTCCTAGAAAGAGAGGATTTGAGGCTGTGTCTGGAAGGAGGGGTCATAAAACAGCAGGTGTTCTTTTCCCCGGAAGTCCCCTAATAACACCGCAACGGTAAATTCTGAGAAAGAGTGCACCTGTTTTTTAATGACGTGACGTGCACAGCAGTGGCGTCGCGTGCAATTTGGCAAAAATGTAATCTACCCATTTAAACTCTTGTAAAAGGTCGAATTCAGGGGGTGCACAGTGCACAAGGAAAATTCGATATATTTAATGAGTTTAAATGAAGCAGTTGCGTCGTTGCCAGATGGCACGCGACGCCGCTGGTGCATATTAGCCAGGCGATGATTGGGAAGAGGGGTCATAAAACATCGTAGGTGCAGTTCTCTTCGGCAGAATTATTGTTAACTACACCTCAACGTTGATTTCTTAGAGAGAGCGCACCAGTTATTATATGATGTAAAAAATAAGATTTGAACAGCCCTCTAGAGTAATAACATAGATAGAGAAAAAGAGTCTTTTAGAGTCTCTTAGTCTTTTAGAGTCTTTTAAAAAGAGTCTGCATAGATTGGAAAAAGGGTCTTTTCCAGTCTTTTCCCCGTAAGAAAGCATGTAGATTTGAACGCCTGCTCTTCAGCTGCGCCAGCTATACATCACGAGCAAAGGTTGCGCAGATCGCATCCGAAACTCGTCCACCGCGCACCGGATTGACTGACCTGTGTAGTTAGATCATGGAGTAGACATGGACACTTTAAAATGCACTTACCTAGAGTCCCTATATATGAAAGAGTCAAGACACGTGAACAGAAGTGAAGAAGGTGGTGTCTGAGGAGCCTGGAGGCGCGCCTCTTGTTTACATTTTTATCCAACGATCTTCGCGCCAAAGATTACTTATACATGTATTCGTGTGTAAGTAATCTTTGTTAGGTCAACCTAACCTCCAATACCCGTTGGCTTCACTACCTGTTTTAAAAGGAATGCGTGAATTTTATTCTGTTCTGAAAACATTTTCATCAATTTCTAATTCAAATTTCATCTGTACAAGCTAAAAATGCCGAAAGTTTCCTCAAAGCTGGGCAGCAGTGAAGATGGTTCCATGAAGATGTAAACAAGAGGCGCGCCTCCAGGCTTCATAGACCCCTTCTTCTTCTTCTTCACTTTTCAGCAGCCAATCAGAGATGGAACCTCGTATGGCGAGACTCTTTCATATATAAGGACTCTAACCGAAACTCGTCCACCGCGCACCGCATTGACTGACCTGTGTAGTTAGATCATGGAGTAGACATGGACACTTTAAAATGCACTTACCTAGAGTCCCTATATATGAAAGAGTCAAGACACGTGAACAGAAGTGAAGAAGATGGTGTCTGAGGAGCCTAGTCAAGACACGTGAACAGAAGTGAAGAAGGTGGTGTCTGAGGAGCCTGGAGGCGCGCCTCTTGTTTACATTTTTATCCAACGATCTTCGCGCCAAAGATTACTTATACATGTATTCGTGTGTAAGTAATCTTTGTTAGGTCAACCTAACCTCCAATACCCGTTGGCTTCACTACCTGTTTTAAAAGGAATGCGTGAATTTTATTCTGTTCTGAACGGATTTTCATCAATTTCTAATTCAAATTTCATCTGTACAAGCTAAAAATGCCGAAAGTTTCCTCAAAGCTGGGCAGCAGTGAAGATGGTTCCATGAAGATGTAAACAAGAGGCGCGCCTCCAGGCTTCGTAGACCCCTTCTTCTTCTTCACTTTTCAGCAGCCAATCAGAGATGGAACCTCGTATGGCGAGACTCTTTCATATATAAGGACTCTGACCGAAACTCGTCCACCGCGCACCGGATTGACTGGCCTGTGTAGTTAGATCGTGGAGTAGACATGGACACTTTAAAATGCACTTACCCTTGGTTGGATCATGGATTTGGCAACGTGGCCCTTCAGTCTCTTCATGAGCACTTCATTAGCGGGTCACACGAGCGAGATTTGAGAGTCACGACAATCCTGACACCACCTTTTAGACTGAGTAGTGAGCAGGGGCATTCGATCGTTCCTCCTTACATTCTGTTCCGTTCCACGCCCGCTGTTCCGATCCTCGGTCTGTCGTCGCATCGCGTCGCGGTCGGTCGGTCCGATGCCGTGTTCCATTCGTCCATTCCGTCCGCTCAGTCCATTTCCAATGTGGAAATAATAGTCTCCTTATTCATGGCCGGTTTCACAAATCTCGCGCTTCAATGCTCAATGCCCATGATTTTCTCTCATCACGTCAGCGCACATAGGTCATGGATTCTTACGCTTTAACGACATAGGTGTCCGCCCCCAATGAATACAAAACAAGGGTCCCTAGACACAAACATGGGCTTTTTTCTTATAACTGGACCACTAATCGCGTAGACAATGACTGTCCCGATGATAATTGACCTGCCGAGTTCGAATTTGGCCTTAGTTTTGATCGAAATATTCTAAATTTTCTACAATTTAAACTTTATCACGAACATGTTTTTAAAAGTAGAATATGCGTAAAATCAGGACGAGTTAAGTAGAAAATGATATCATTTTTGAAATCAGCGTCCCAAATACTATTGATTAGCACACTATTAATGTATGTAACAAGAAAATTCATTGAAATACATTGAAATTTAGTTTAAAAAAACACTGATGTTTGGTGCCTTCGCGGACAGTTATGTCGTTAAAGAGGCCTACTTTAGGTCATGCAGGGATCGAAAATAAACTGTAGGCAAATACCCTACCAACACTTTCTCACATCAAAGGACGGGGCACATTCCTTATGGGAAATGGCCCCTTGCCAAAAGTTGATTTTTTTACATGGATCGACGCCGCTCGTCGAGCTGATCAAAAGTTCTCACGGCACCAAAAAAAGTTACCGTGCCGTTTTCGCGCAATTTAAGCTCAAAGTTGAAAAATAACAATAGGAATCGGCATCTGTGCAAAGTGCATTTCTCGGAAAAGGACGGGTGATCGGCGCTTCTGTCTCTCGTAAAACAATACCATTGTTCACAGTCGGACCGACCGCACGCACGTATAGTGTCCGTTATTCTCCCTTATACCCTTTCACACATTTTCTTTCACTCACTGACCGCAATCACCTCGACCCAAGAGCCTCATCATAGCTCATCATACGAAAATGTGTGAAAGGGTATAAGGGAGAATAACTGACACTATACGTGCGTGCGGTCGGTCCGACTGTGAACAATGGTATTGTTTTACGAGAGACAGAAGCACCGATCACCCGTCGTTTTCCGAGAAATGCACTCTGTACTGATGCCGATTCCTACTGTTATTTTTCAACTTTGAGCTTAAATTGCACGAAAACGGCACGGTAACTTTTTTTGGTGCCGTGAGAACTTTTGATCAGCTCGACGAGCGGCGTCGATCCATGTAAAAAAATCAACTTTTGGCAAGGGGCCATTTCCCATAAGGAATGTGCCCCGTCCTTTAAGCTGGCCCCAGACCCCCATAGTTCCCCTTTAATATTCTTCGGGAGACCACCAGACCCCCCTTTGATAATTTTATCCACATCCAAAGTTCCATTTTTGAAATATTTAAAGTTTTCCCTTTTTAGGTGCTGTCGCGTAGCGCAAGCACCTTATGCTATCGTCGCTGTCCGTATGTATGTATGTGACGCTCGACGCTCTCAGTTTGTGCACGCAAAAAGTGGTAGTAAATATCAATCGATTTTCTCGAAACTTTGCAGAAACGTTTGTCACTACCTTAGGATGAACTGCCAAAAATTTGGAAAGATTTGGTCCAGAAATTTGAAAGTTATCGAGGTTTTAGTTTTTACGTTTCATCAGTTTGTCGAGTTCAGTCCTTCGGTGAGTTTGCCGTGCAACGCGATCTCGGCGTTGCACGGCTTCCCCACTCCCGACTGTCCATCCCCACTCCTCGACTCACTGACTCACCGACCATCCTTCCCCCTTCCTCACTCCTCGCTTTGCTCACAGCTCACTCTCCAACTCTCCGTTCTTCTTCCAACTTTTAGCGGGCTGATTGAGGTGGGCCCATCAAATCCGCGCATCCCTCACCATTCCAACATGTGAAACCGAATCAATCAGTATCTAAATTTGATGGTTTCTCGCAACCAGTAATTCGGTTCCATTGCAGAAAATCTTCTGGCGTGATACTATTTGAAAAATTTTCCGGACTCGAACATCACTACACCATAATTAATTTGATTGGAGGATTAAAAAATTAATAAAAATGGAAATTAAATTCCAAAACTAGACAAATAGATTAATAAAATGAAAGTAAAAACTAAAAGTTCGTAACAAGATGAGAGGAAAAGAAATTGGAAAAGCGAACAAACAAACAAACAAACAAACAAACAAACAACGAAGCAAAACTAAAAACAAAATTGAGAAAAAACTTTCCCATCAGATGCTGTCGCGCCGAAAATTGAAAACAAAACAAACAAAGAAAACCTATAAAAATCAAACAAACAAACAAACTATAAATAAAAAAACATACAAGCATAACAAATAAAACGCAAACAAAGAAAGAAGCAAACAAACAAACAACAAACAAACAAACAAAACAAGACAAACAAACAATCAAAAACTTTTGAAAAAACTTTCTCATCAGGTGCTGTCGCTCCTAAAATTTATTAAAAAAAAAAAAACCCCCAAAGTACAAAAAAAAAACAACAAAAAAACAACAAAAACAACAAAAGAACAACAAAAAACAAACAAGCAAAAAAACCAACAATTGTGAAAAAACTTTCTCATCAGGTGCTGTCGCTCCGAAAACTGATTAAAAAAAATAAAAAAAAAAAAAAAAAAATAAAAAATAAATAAATAAAAAAAAATAAATAAATAAATAAATAAATAAATCGGATCAGGTGCTGTCGGATGATTTCAAAAGCTAGGAAATAAAAGGAAAGAGGAAAAAGTTTAAAAAGATAAATAAATTAGATCAGGTGCTGTCGGTTTGTTTTGAAAGTTCAAGATGCAAGTCAAAGATGAGCGACAGTCTGGGGACCATTAAACCTGACCTTTCCGTTTCTCCATCATCTTCCACATGTCAAACGTAATATTTATTGGTCCCCAGACTGTCGCTCATCTTTGACTTGCATCTTGAACTTTCAAAACAAACCGACAGCACCTGATCTAATTTATTTATCTTTTTAAACTTTTTCCTCTTTCCTTTTATTTCCTAGCTTTTGAAATCATCCGACAGCACCTGATCCGATTTATTTATTTATTTATTTATTTATTTATTTATTTTTTTTTTTTATTTATTTTTTTATTTTTTTTTTTGACCCATTTCCATTGATTTTAATGGAAACCATTTTTCATCCATAACTAACTTAAAAATGAAAAGTCCAAAAAACCAAAAGAAAGTCCCTCTGAGGAATGTTAAAAGCAACATCTCTGCAAAATTTGGATGCATATGGATCAATAGTTCAAAAGTTATGCAGGGTTTATCGTTTTGTGGCTACAGATAGACAGACAGACAGACGCCACAGAAAGTTTGTGCATTTACAACTCCAAGCCACATATGGTTAAATAATATTGAAACTTCATGGATGAACATTCTTTGGGATTGTATCAGGCATGATGAGAGCCAATTAATTTGTAATTATCATCGTTTACAGGGGCGTGCCGTGGATTCCAGAGGGGGGGATCCATTCTTGCCGCCTTCCGTGAACAAAATTATAAACTTGATGACTTTTTTTTTTTTTTTTTTTTTTTTTTTTTTTTTTTTTTTTTTTTTTTTACACATTGACTTTGCCGCCCTCTATTCGTTTTGAAATTTGATAACTTTTTTTTTTTTTTTTATTGTTCACGATAATTTTGCCGCCCTCGGAGAATGTTGCCCGGGACAAAGGTACCCACATGCCCCCCGCAAGCCCCTGATCGTTTACTTAGTCGTAGATGGCCAAGTATCGAAACAAAATACCTTGAAAATCTCTGCGCCATTGCAATACTTTCTCTATTTCTATCTTTCTTCTCTGATAGTGAGAAAGTTAAAAAAAATTGCTAAAGATTGGTGGAACGAAAGTAATCAAAAATGATCGTTTTCGACCCTTCAAGCTTCACTCAAAACTTGTCGGTGACATTTCTAAGTTTGAATCACTTGATTGAAATGTCTTCTGTGATTAAAATTGTTCTTGAAAGTTAATGAGTTTTGGCCACTTTTTCAGTGGCGAGGCGTGAAATTTGGCAACAATGTATTTTCTCCATTTAAATTCACCAAAAAAGTCGAACCGCTCCAGGCATCGGCGATAACCAGGCATTTCGACCTTTCTAATGTGTTTAATTGGGGGAAAAGGAACGTTGCCAAATCGCACGCCTCGCCACTGCACTTTTTGAAGATCTCGTACCACTGTGCAATGGGAAGCGTACTCTCGTCTGTGTGGGTACAGGGTATGGGGAACAGATCAGAGCTGCCGTTTTGCGAAAATTTAATGTTCTTTTTTTCAATATACCGATGATTCCACCGGTTGAAAAAAGATTACATAGTTCAGTTCAGCTTGTGAATGTACCGCACGAAAATACTCTGATCTGTAATATTTTCTCAATCGGTTGAATCACCGCCTTAATAATAATCAAAATATCCGAAACCGAAACATTGTAAAAGTCGGTGACGGAGGAGATTCTATTCGTTGAGAAAAGATTACAGATCAGAGTATTTTCGTGCAGTACAGTCATACAATGAATTGAACTGTGTAATATTTTGGTCAACCAGTGGATTGCAAAATGTCATTACAAATGCACAAGGTAGCAGATCTGATTTCTCTAACTCAATGGCGCAACCAGGATCTCTTCTATCCCTGTCATTTTCTATTCAAATGTACCAACAAAGATACCTGGGCAGGGTATGCAATACGCAATGCACGGTATACCATTCAACACTTGCATTACATGCGTTGCTTATTGCATACTCTGGCTAGGCATCTTTGTCCCCGCTGGTTACAATAACTTTCAAAAGAAAGTCCTCTCATCAAACTTGTTCTTGATGATTTTTTTTCTTTTATTTTCCATCGTTTTAAATTTTTTGAGGCATAATGTGACAAGTGGCAATACTGGGAGACTCTGGAATACCTGAAAACCGCAAAATGTCTCAAATTGGCCGAGAAATGAAATAATGACAATTTCTATCAGGGTACTTTCTTTTGAAAGCTATAGTACTTGTTGAAAAATGATACAAATTTGGGGTTTTTCACCCCTTACCCATCCTCGTCTAACACACGTTTTCCAATGGAGAACAGAGAGGGATAGAGAAATTCTCGTTTCAAGTACACTACTGCAGTGGCGTCGCGTGCAATTTGGCAACAATTTATTCTATCCATTTAAACTCATGTAAAAGATCGAATTCAGGGGGTGCGCACTGCACTAGGAAAATTCGATAAATTTAATGAGTTCAAATGGAGCAGTTTCATTGTTGCCAGATGGCACGCGACGCCACTGCACTACTGTCATCGTCAAACTCATCCCTATAAACAAGGCGGAGATGTGCACTGTGTAGTTGTCGCGATCAGTAGCGCACCGCGAGAGTTTCTTCATCTCTCTCTTTTCTCCATTAAAAAACGTATGTTAGACAAGGATGGACAAGGGGATAAAACCCCTTCTTTTTGTCCTTTTCCTACTTATACATTAAAATGGGAAATTAGAGAGATGGAAGTGATCCTGGTTGCGCCAGTGGTTGCGATAATTAAGTAAAATTTTGTACAACGTAACTTGCTCGGAAGTTTTTGGTAAAACTTGTTGAAAACTTTTATGTTGTTTAATAATTAATTTACACATTTTATATCACACATTTTATCGACAAGTTACGCAACTTTCAGATAAAAATTATGTAATACTGAGATGGGTACATTTCGAATAAAAGAATTAAAAAAAAATACCTATAATTTACAAAAAGTTTTGAATACTAATTGATGGCAAAATCTTGAGCAAAAATTAAGTTTAAGTGAAGCATTTGCACAGTTTTCCTCGTATAACTACTTCTGGATCATATACCAGTAGCGTAGAGTGCAATTTGGCTACGTTGTAATGTGGTCCATTTAAACCCACGAAGAAGGTTGAATGCGAAGGTGTTCACCAAACACTCAATAGTTCGATCCTTTTAATGGATTTAAATGGACAAATTGCAACGTTGCCAAATTGCACGCTACGCCACTGGATCAAACCTGTTTATTACTCCCGTTTTCCTAAACATCCATCATACCAAAAAATTAGCTAAACGTCTAGAGGATAACAATTACCTTATAATTTACGAGACTACGTGGAAAATGACTCTAAAAGTAATTTTTTTATATTCACATCGTTGTTAGAAATTAAAGAAACAAATTTAAAACTAAACTTCTTAACTTTTTCCCCCCACCCTACAAAGCAGTGCGAGCTTTAGACGTTTTTTTCATACGATTTCTATGACATTTTTCGGGCCTCAGCGAACAGTCCTGTTACCATGGAATTATACCTATGGAACGATGCTTTAAATAAGATGGTATTTGAATTGATGAGCTTTAGAGGTAGAAGACAATGATTTTTAACATTGGCGAGGCGTGACATTTTGGGAACAATTTTGTTCTTCATTTAAAGTCACCAAAAAAGTCGAACGCTTCAGTCATCGGCGATGACCAGGCATTTCGACCTTTCTAGTGTGTTTAAATGAGGGATAAGGGAGCCACTGATTTTTTTTGCCTTTTTTCTACTGATTTTTTGCCCTTTTCTACTTTTTCACTTCTAACAAAGTTAGAAATAGAGAAAGTATCTCATTTGCGCAGAGATTTTCTGGGTAGCTTGTTCCGATACTTGGTCCACTACAACTACGGAAATCGTGATAATTACAAAATAATTGGCTCTCATCGTGCCTAATACTATCCTAAAGAATATTCATCCATGAAGTTTCAATATTAATTAACCATATTATTATGTGGCTTGGAGGTGTAAATGCACAATCTTTCTGTGGCATCTGTCTGTCTGTCTGTAGCCATGTAACACGTGAAACCCAGCGTAATTTTTGAACTGTTGATCCATATTCCATATGCATTCAAATTTTGCAGAGATAATGCTTTTAACATTTCCCAGAAAGACATCTTTTGTTTTCTTGAAATTTTAATTTTTAGGTTAGTTATGGATAAAAAATGGTTTCCATTAAAATCAATGGGAAAATGGGTAAAAAAAAAAGGAAAAATTTAAATATCGAAGGGGGGTCTGAAGGTCTCCCCCAGAATGTCAAAGAGAGTCTGGGTCTCTTGCCCAGAATATTCAAGGGGAGCTGGGGGTCTCCCCAAGACAGTGGCGTAGCTAGCTCAGCGTGCGCTCCCCCGCCAACTCGAATGCTGCGCCCCTCTTTTTGAAGGAAAAATCGACCGCTTCCGTGGAGTTCCCCTCCCCCCTCAAATCCGCACAAGTTGGAGCTTTCGTCGAAAAAATACCTTTCTTTAAAAATTATTGTAAATTAATGTAGAAAACCTTGTTTATTTATTCACAATGATGAAACCTAAAAAATATATCACTAATTGGTGTAAAGAAAGATCAAGCGCGAAATGCCTTAACATTGCACCCAAAAAATCGCGTTCGAGGCACCGTAACTGAGGTCCGACTGTCATGATATATCGACCCGTAAAAAAGCTGTGGGCAATACTGAAGAAATGTGCGATTCTCCAAGGAATATAGCTTCTAATTTTCTCGATCCCTTCTCTTTTCTTTCCTGTTCTCCTTTTCCTTTCCTTTTTTTTTTCCCTTTTCATTCTCCTTTTTGCTCTTCCTCTTCCTCTTCTCAAAATTTTTGCGCCCCCCTCCTCCCGAAGCGTTGCGCTCCCCCATCCGGCGGGGTCAGCGGGGCCTTTAGCTACGCTACTGCGAGCAGAGCTGGCTTTTTGTTGTTCTTTACATCGTTGACAATTTCCAGGGCTCATCAAAACGTCCCCTCTGCTCTTCCGGGGCACCGCTAATGTTATTTTAAATGGGAAAACAGATTTACGAGCAGACATGTCTTTTGATGGGCTTTTAATCGTTGACTAGGCGCAGGGCTCATCAAAACGTCCCCTCTGCTCTCCAAGGGCACCGCGAACGTTAATTTAAATAGGAAAAGAGACTTACGAACAGACCTGTCGTTTTGGTGGGCTTTTAATCGTTGACGAGGCGCAGGGCTCATCAGAACGTCCCCTCTGCTCTGCCGGGGCACCGCTAATGTTATTTTAAATGGGAAAACAGACTTACGAGCAGACATGTCTTTTTGGTGGGCTTTGAATCGTTAACTAGGCGCAGGGCTCATCAAAACGTCCACTCTGCTCTTTCCGGGCACCGCCAATGATATTTCAAATGGGAAAACAGACTTACGAGCAGACCTGTCATTTTGGTGGGCTTTTTATCGTTGACTAGGCGCAGGGCTCATAAAAACGTACCCTCTGCTCTTCCTGGGCACCGCCAATGTTATTTTAAATAGGAAAACAGACTTGCGAGCAGACCTGTCATTTTGGTGGGCTTTTAATCGTTGACTAGGCGCAGGGCTCATCAAAACGTCCCCACTGCTCTCCAAGGGCACCGCCAATGTTATTTCAAATGGGAGAACAGACTTACGAGCAGACCTGTCATTTTGGTGGGCTTTGAATCGTTGACAAGGCGCAGGGCTCATCAAAACGTACCCTCTGCTCTTCCCGGGCACCGCCAACGTTATTTTAAATAGGAAAAGAGACTTACGAACAGACCTGTCGTTTTGGTGGGCTTTTAATCGTTGACTAGGCGCAGGGCTCATAAAAACGTACCCTCTGCTCTTCCCGGGCACCGCCAACGTTTTTTTAAATAGGAAAAGAGACTTACGAACAGACCTGTCTTTTTGGTGGGCTTTGAATCGTTAACTAGGCGTAGGGCTCATCAAAACGTACCCTCTGCTCTTCCCGGGCACAGCCAACGTTATTTTAAATAGGAAAAGAGACTTACGATCAGACCTGTCGTTTTGGTGGGCTTTTAATCGTTGACTAGGCGCAGGGCTCATCAGAACGTCCCCTCTGCTCTTCCCGGGCACCGCCAACGTTTTTTTAAATAGGAAAAGAGACTTACGAACAGACCTGTCGTTTTGATGGGCTTTTAATCGTTGACTAGGCGCAGGGCTCATCAAAACGTACTCTCTGCTCTTCCCGGGCACCGCCAATGTTATTTCAAGTGGGAAAACAGACTTACGAGCAGACATGTCATTTTGGTGGGCTTTTAATCGTTGACGAGGCGCAGGGCTCATCAGAACGTCCCCTCTGCTCTTCCCGGGCACCGCCAATGTTATTTTAAATGGGAAAACAGACTTACGAGCAGATATGTCTTTTTGGTGGGCTTTGAATCCTTGACTAGGCGCAGGGCTCATCAAAACGTCCCCTCTGCTCTTCTTGGGCACTGCCAATGTTATTTTAAATAGGAAAAGAGACTTACGAACAGACCTGTCGTTTTGGTGGGTTTTTAAGCGTTGACGAGGCGCAGGGCTCATCAGAACGTCCCCTCTGCTCTTCCGGGGCACCGCTAATGTTATTTTAAATGGGAAAACAGACTTACGAGCAGACATGTCTTTTTGGTGGGCTTTGAATCGTTGACTAGGCGCAGGGCTCATCAAAACGTCCCCTCTGCTCTTCCCGGGCACCGCCAATGTTATTTCAAATGGGAAAACAGACTTACGAGCAGACCTGTCGTTTTGGGAGGCTTTTAATCGTTGACAAGGCGCAGGGCTCATCAGAACGTCCCCTCTGCTCTTCCCGGGCACCGCCAACGTTAATTTAAATAGGAAAAGAGACTTACGAACATACCTGTCGTTTTGGTGGGCTTTTAATCGTTGACGAGGCGCAGGGCTCATCAGAACGTCCCCTCTGCTCTTCCGGGGCACCGCTAATGTTATTTTAAATGGGAAAACAGACTTACGAGCAGACATGTCTTTTTGGTGGGCTTTGAATCGTTGACAAGGCGGAGGGCTCATCAGAACGTCCCTTCTGCTCTTTCCGGGCACCGCCAACGTTAATTTAAATAGGAAAAGAGACTTACGAACATACCTGTCGTTTTGGTGGGATTTTAATCGTTGACGAGGCGCAGGGCTCATCAAAACGTCATCTCTGCTCTTTCGGGGCACCGCCAATGATATTTTAAATGGGAAAACAGATTTACGAGCAGACATGTCTTTGTGGTGGGCTTTCAATCGTTGACTAGGCGCAGGGCTTATCAAAACGTCCCCTCTGCTCTCCAAGGGCACCGCCAATGTTATTTTATATGGGAAAACAGACTGACGAGCAGACATGTCTTTTCGGTGGGCTTTTAATCTTTAACAAGGCACAGGGCTCTTCAAAACGTCACATTTGCTCTCCTCGGGCACCGTAAATGCATTTTTAAGTGGGAAAACAAACTTACGAGCAGACAGTAGTATAGGTAGCTGAGCGTGTGCTCCCCCGCCAATTCGAATGCTGCGCCCCTCTTTTTGAAGGAAAAATCGACCGCTTTCGTGGAGCTCCCCCTCCCCCCTCAAATCCGCACATGTTGAAGCCTTTGTCGGAAAAATTCCTGTCTTTAAAAATTATTGTAAATTAATGTAGAAAATCTTGTTTATTTATTCACAATGATAATACTTAAAAAATATACTACTAATTGGTGTAAAGAAAGATCAAGCGCGAAATGCCTTAAAATTGCACCCAAAAAATCGCGTTTGAGGCACCGTAACTGAGGTCCGACTGTCATGATATGTCGACCCGTAAAAAAGCTGTGGGCAATACTGAAGAAATGTGCGATTCTCCAAGGAATATAGCTTCTAATTTTCTCAATCTCTTCTCTTCTCTTTTCATTCCTGTTCTCCTTTTCCTTTCCTTTTTTTGGCCTTTCCTTTTCTACTTTTCGCTCTTCCTCTTCCTCTTCTCAAAATTTTTGCGCCCCCCCCCAAAACTTTGCGCCCCCCGCCCGGCGGGGTCAGCGGGGCCTATAGCTACGCCACTGCCCCAAGAATATTAAAGTAGAACTGGGGGTCTCCCCCAGAATATTAAAGGGGGCCTGGGGGTCTCTCCTAGATTAAATTTGATGTGAGAAAATATTCGTAAAGGGTATTCCCTACCTACAGTTTATATTTTTTCTCATAACATCAAGTATGCGATGTGCGGAAATTCAAGGATTTTAACCCCGACCATATCTCTGTTGAAATGAGGTTTTTACAACTTGATCCCTTCAGACACGGTCCGTCATAAATTTAGTTGGCTGTTCAAACATGTGGCAAGAGCGCTATGGACGCTCATTACAAGTGAATCGATTACCTTTCTATTATTAAAACGTTTCATGTCGTGTTGTTTGGTGCCTCTCAACAGTCTCAACCTCTCAATTCAAGTGCAAGGATCCAAACGTCATCGCTTTTACTGCTCGGACTAACAAGATGGACGCGGACGGATGATCGCTCGAGGCGGCCGGCCCAGTTCATAAACTCGGGGGCTTTGAGCTCGAGCACGGATTAACTCAATACGCCATGCCACTGCTGCCGCCTGGATTATATTTAATTTTATAACATGCCTACGATCTATGAATGAATCAACCTAGGTCGAGGCAAAAGTTATACAATGGGGCTCTTGCAAACTTTTGCTGTGAGCAAACGAATAGTCCATTCTGATGTAAAAACTAGCAAAAATCACAAAAATCACACTGAGAAAGCTTAAAATTCAGAAATAAACCTACATAACTACATAAATGGCAAGATCGTAATGGCGGTTCGACGCATAGGTATAGTGGGAGATTCCTATCTAATATGCCACTTTCTCTTCGGAAACACAGAGGTACGTCTCAATTTAGATAGGAATCTCCCATGATACCTGCGTCGAACCGCCATTAAGCTCGATTCTGAGAGTGAATTTCGTGAATTTTTAGTGTACTCGTCGTCATTTTTACAGGTTTTTTATGCAAGAATTAACTCTTCATTCCCGTGCAGCAAAAGTTCGCAAGAGCCCCATTCAATCAAAATAGACTATTTTAGTAAAGCGCACGGTGCAGTTGAAAAAAAAAAGCTCCAACATCGCTTTAGTCAGCTTGACTCGGCAAATTATCGAGACATTCATAAACTGAAAAAATCCCATTTTTCTTTTGAGGAAGGGAAGAGATTGCCTCTTCAAAGTCTTACGTAAGTTAATTTTTGACCGAGAAATCCTGCTCCGAATAATTTTTCACAGGGGCAGCATTTCTCGGTCAAACATTAATATGTGAGAACTTAAAAAGCCAATCTCTTCCTATCCACAAAAGAAAGGAGTGTTTAGTTCAGTTTTTAAGTAACTCGATAATCTGTGAGTAAAGCTGGCTGAAACGATTTTGGAGCTTCTTCCTCACTGCACTGTGCAGTGTGCAGCGGCATAGGCGGATGCAGCAATCTGGCAACTGCGCATTCCTCTCATTTGAATGTATGATTAACAATCGATTCTTGGAGGGGCAACAGCCCCATGACAAATCGATTATTTCTCATGCAAACAAATGGGGAGAATACACTGTTGTCAGATTGCTGGATCCGCCAATGTGCAGCGGTATGTCGTATCGATTGCCGTCCGAGGACCTCTGGCTCCAAACAAACTCTGAGTCAATGTATTTTGCCCATGCATAAGCGAACTTTTGAACGGAAAAAAACTTTTAGTCTATTAAATCAAATAACTTTGCTATATCAAACTTTTTGCGATCGTGCATTCTACGACCTTGAAAATGCTTAATTATGCCTGGTTCGTTCCTTGACTAAAACTGCCTAAAATTATTACAGATTAAACGTTGCATTTGTTGGTTAGAATCGCCCGAAATCCCGCCAATTTCACAACAACAACAACAACAACAATAACATTTGGATGATTCCAACCTCCAAATACATCCTTTAAATGCACAAATGGGCCCAGAGAGAGAAAGACAAATTCCTGTATCCACCTATACGGAAAAAAAAGATTGGTGAAAATAACCATACGGATACCTGATTTTGGCACCAGCTAGATGTTATGGTAAACTTGACCAGAAGTATGGCACATTCACCGATACTTTGAGTCAATTCGACATGCAGTCAGGTAACATCACCTAGTACCTAGTCAAAACGTAGTATACTTCTGGTTAACGTTACCATAACATCTAGCAGGTGCCAAAATCAGGTATCCGTATGGTTATTTTCACCGTAGTTTTTTTTCCGCGTATGGCTCCTCTAAAACAGTCTAAGGTTCTTATACGCAAAACGGCAGCGCTGCGCGATATACGCGCTGAAGCAATTGAGCGTCTCATAAAGTGGCCGCGCCGAAATTCGGAACCCCCCCCCCCCCCCCACCTCTCCAGGAGAGGAGAGGATCCAAAGCGACTCCTTCTCGAAGACTCATCAATCACCGAGACTAATCACTCGTACTCTGTACCTGGGCTATCATCATCCATCGAGGCCGCAGTCCCACCCCCCCCCCCCCCCAAACAACACACTCGACCGTATATCCTTTCAAAAGAACGCGCATACATATTCATACAATAATACACACTACACACACACTGTACAGGAATATAATCCATCCGAGAGATGGCATACTCTCGAAGTCAGTCTCGAATAGGAGTAAAATATCTATTACGGCTCCATTATCCCCCGGAGAACCCGCGAACGAGGGGGGGAGGGGGGCGACTCGGAAGAATCATGCGGGGCCCTCGACACACGATCATATTAAAAGGCGCACCAAAGCACCAAAGCAAAGCACCTCCGTCCATAAAAAACACATCGCACACACCATTTCAAAGCAACCAGCCGTTCGGATGAGACACGACTCTGTATAAATATCGAAGCTGATTAAATGCCTCCCGGTTAATACGGCGATAATTTTCATTTCATCGTTCTCACTTATCGCCTTTTAATTAATGAGTGCGCTTCTCTCTCCCCCCCCCCTCTCTATCTCTCTCTCTCTCTCTCTCCCTCTCCCCCCCCCCCCCTCTCTCTCTCTCTCTCTCTCTCTCTCTCTCTCTCCTCTCTCTCTCTCTCTCTCTCTTTCTCTTTCTCTACTTTCTTCGCGCTTGATTGAAAATTATAACCCGTTAATTGAAGCCATTTTTGTTGATCGGAGAAGCGCGGCTCGCGCGCGCTCACAACAATCATGCATACAATCACTTCTTTACATTCCGTGATATGACGCGCGCGTCTGATTATCATTCGTTCTTCTTATTCTTCTTCATCTTCTTTTTATATGATTATTGTTCTTGTTTTTATCTTCTTCTCCTTCTTCCTTCGCGGGCCAGCCATTACATTACATTCATGGAGTCAGTGAGTGGGCTATATTGCGTTGCAAAGTTGGATCTAACATCGGCAGCGTTCTAGAATTCATCCCTTCATTGTCTCGATGCAAAAAAAAATTATGAATAGCAGCACTATACTACATCAAAGGATAATGTAATCTTTTTTGCACGGATGCAGAAAGTGGTTCAATTCTAGAACGCTATGTGTACCATCTAGTTCCTCTTGAAGCTGTAGCCTCCTGACGTAAAGGAAAGGCTTGGAAAAACATCGAATGATCTCTTTCGTATGAATTGGTGCGTGATTTTTTGACCGATTGCTTTGGAAAAGCTGATTTGATGTTTTTTTAACCCTTGGCCGTATTTTGCTTTGCAATGGGGATTATGATGTTTTTTTTTTTTTTTTTTTTTTTTTTTTTTTTTTTTTTTTTTACGTAAATAAGTTTTCGTCGTATTTCAATTCTGCATGTTTGCACGCTCAAAATGTGCTCACTTTAATTATGTTTGTAATCCACTATGATCTTTTTAGTCATTTAAACGGCAATATCCGAATTTCTTCGATTCCATAAATATGTTTTGGCGTTTGTTGTACATCGCGGTCGGGCACCTCGCAGGTGATGGTTAACCGCGATGACCATCAAATGCCGAAAGGTTCCGTCGAAAAAATTCGGAAATTGGCGTTTAAATGACTAAAAAGCTCATAGTGGATTACAAACATAATTAAAGTGAGCACATTTTGAGCGTGCAAACAGAAATAAAATATGCGAAAACACATTTTTGTAGCAAAAATAACCAAAATCTCCATCACGATGACAAAGTAAAATATGGCTATCATTTAAGGGGTCTCTCCAACTGTGAATGGGTCTGTTGCATACTTTTGCTACATCAATATGACACATTGTTTCTAACGTAAAATTCGGCGAAAATAACGATGCGCACATTAAAAACTTTCAAAATTCACTCATTAACTCAGAAAATACATTCCATTTCAAACAACCCACGCTACACTAGACACTATATTACCGACTTATAACTACATAGATGGAACCATCTCGTTTATGTAAACATGAACAGAACTTACAAACATTGGAATGTTTCGTTTAGATGCGTAAATTTCTTATATTATTTTGTAATCTTTGATAAACCGAAAAGACCAGGCAGCAAATGCAGCCAATAGTTCATGTATTTAGAAGGGAACTCCACCATTTTGTGGTTACGATGTTGTTTACTTATGCACGGTGGTTCCGTCTATGTAGTAGTATACCGAAGCAAATAGTGTCTAGTGTAGCGCGGGCTGTTTGAAATTGAAGTGATTTCCTGAGTTAATGAGTGGATTTTGAACGTTTTTAATGTGCGCATCATTATTTTCGCTAAATTTTACATAAGAATCAAGGTTCTATATTGTTGTAGCAAAAGTATGCAACAGACCCATGTCAAAGGGCGAATTGCGACTGCTAATGCTAATGGGTCTCTTTGTCATCGACATCAAGGCACATCATTGGCTCAATCAGTTTATTTGCGCTTTTAAATTCGCAGGTGGAGAGACCCCTTTATAATGGGGCTCTTGCGAACTTTTGCTATTTGAGGTTGAATAATTCACTCTAGCATACAAATCAGGGAAACGATGAGCCCATTTAAAATTGCGAAATTCACTCACAGACTCACAAAATGACTTTGAAGTTTCAGGAGCAATGGTATAGAGCTGCAAAGGTGCCTTGGGAAATTCCTATTTATTTTGAGGCTTTCCTCTGTGTGTTTCTACATGTAGAGAGTGATAAATTAAATATGAATATCCCATGACACCTGAATAGCAGCTCCGCCCTTTAAGAGCAAAGATGGTGGAGGTATATGGATGCTGGTATCATTCTGTAATCTTTACACTTCCCTGGGTGCTCAGTGGAAATGTCCTATTTTAAATGTCTAGTGTAAAATATGTCCACGAAAAATCGTCCATTTGAAAAATGTCCGCTCTAAAATGTCCAAGGCACATATGGTCATGTATAAAAAGTTCCATTAATAAGAAGAACGTTCAATAGTAGATTTTGTCCATGAACCTGAAAACCTCAGGGTGCATAATTTCACATTTTTCTCCGTTTAAAATTTTTAAATATTGTGGCGATACAAAAATGACTTCTTTTTTGTTGCTTTTTATATGATGTGGCCAAAATTTTGCAAAATTTCTTTATTTTCATCGTCTGTATTTGTTTGCCTCCTCCCCACGTTTTTTTTTTTTTTTTTTTTTTTTTTTTTTAGAAAAATTTTAAGGTGTCGAATGGCAGGAAATGTTGGTTGGACATTATATTAAGAGGCATTTATGTATGATGGACAAATTATACACTGTACATTTTTTATTTAGTATGAACAAATTGCGAATTGGACATTTAATAGTGAACATTGTTGCAATGGACATTTCTTCTTGGACATCTTGTACATTGGACATTTTAAATAGGACATTTCCACCTGTTACTCTTCCCTGGAACCTGACTGCCTGCTTACATCCGACTGACTTTTTAACCGTTATACAGCGTGATGCGTTTACGAAAAATCGGGTGGTGACTATCCAAAAAATTGCAACACTGCTCATGCATCATCGAACAGGAACGTCACCAGGACATCGTTTTCGCCGCTAACCAGAGACGAGCAATTCCATTGAACAGTTTGGTTGAAATTGAAATGAAGTCTCGTCTGAGTGAGTGCCGTTTTGAGGACAGCAGCTCGGAAGATTGAATGAAAGAAAAGAAAACGACAAGGCTCAGCTTGTAACATACTCGTTTCTATTTTTTGACACCTTGCTTTTGTGGTTTCCAGCTCTCATCTCTTTCACTCCAGAGACGACGAAGAGAAAAGAGTTCCCTTTTCCTTTTTCTATGGATGCGTCGTCACATCACCTGAGTCAGAAATTAAAAGGTTCGTTAAAAGTAGCTCACGCGGTCGATCCACGATTTCTTTCTCTTTGATTGGTAAAACATTTTTTCGCTTCTCGAGTTGATTTATTTTTCTATTAATCCCACCGAATACGAGGGTCATTCGGAAAGTAAGTTTCATTATTTTTTCCCCTTAAAAAAAGGTCTTATGCGTTTTCAATTTTTCTCCATTAAATCATCCCAAAAGTTTCGAATTCTGAAAGTATTTGTTAGCTTTGAGCAGTGGCGTACGCAGGGGGAAGGGGGGGCTAAGGGGGCTAAACCCCCCCCCCCCTCAGACCTCCGATTTTTAAGAATGGAGGGGAAGGGGGAACAATTTTGAGTCAAACGCTAGTAGTGGCATGATGGGGAGTAGACCGCCAAAAATGACCTTGAGTTTGAACCTAACCTTGAATAGAGTAGAGGTGAATGTAGGCTAACATTTTAAGGTGTTGCCAACCTAACCTAACCTAACTTCGATCTTCCAGAGGCGGATCGACCAGCGGCGAACCTTCCAGAGGCGGATTGAATGTTTTGCGGTGTTGCCACTTGAGTTTGAACCTAACCTTAAAAAGAGTAGAGGTGAATGTAGGCTAACATTTTAAGGTATTACCAACCAAACCTAACCTAACTTCGATCTTCCAGAGACAGATCGTCCAGCGTTGGAGCTTCCATAGGTGGATCGTATGTTTTGCGGAGTTGCATAAATTAACCCAACTATATGTTCTGGAATGTTCCAGAATATTGCATCAGCACCCTTCCCTCTTGCAGAAGGTCTCCCCCCCCCTCCATTGAAAACAGTGGGTAATAGAGATTCACGTTTCAGACTGTTGGAATTTATGACTCATCGACGTCGGAGACCGCGAACCATCACTTGACCTTCGACAGGTTTCAACCCGTAACGAAGCAGCTGCGCATGCCAGCAGTGGCCGAGTTGGCAGATTCCTGGAAATCTAAAGCGACTCAGCACTCGACAAGTTTAAACAAGATCTGAAACTACTGCGAACGAGACGATGACTCATCAACAAATTTCAAACACTAATAACGGTTAGCTTGAAGAACATGAACATTAGGTAAGGTTAGGTTAGGTTACTCGTAACTTAACCTAATCTTACCTAATGTCCATATCTTACCACACTAGCCTTTTTCCAATACTTTCGTATATTAAAATATGAAACCAAGTATTTATTTGAGAGGTTAGAAAGGAAAAACAGAAATAAGCAGACGAAACATTTGAGAAATTAAAATACATGTTAGATTTTATTAATTTAAAAATTATGACATGAAAGATTATAGAAAGTGGTGGATTTTACAAAATTTGACGATTTGAAAGACAGAATTATTTCATTTGCGATCATCAGGAACAAAATAATAAGAGAAATAATCTTTGATGGCGGTTAGGATATCATTTTCTAAAAGGTAATTATCAAAATCATCCAGTTCTTCAGTCGTATGTGGGAGATCGAAATCCAGTTTTGGCAACAGTTCTTGAAGTTCTCGTAGAGTTTTTGGACTTGCTAGTTCCGGAAAGGTGTTGAAGACCTTCTTGGCCCTTTTTATGAAATCCTTCTTGTTTTCCTCTGAGACAGTTAAAAATTCCGAACAATCTGCCACTTCGTAAAGAAACCGTTTCAAGTCTTCCGAAATGTCATTTGTGTGAATGTAGATTAAGCGTTCAAGCGTACAAGAGCAAGTTCTATCCTCCCGATAGAACAAATACAGTACGTTTTCATCGAGTCGTTCAAGTAAATCAAGGTAGTAACCCATTCCTTGAAAAACTTCTAAAGTCATAGTGGATAAAAACAAGCACTCGAAATGTAACTGAAATAATAAGAGAGAGGAATAAACTGCACGCACAAAGATCGGAGACTGCACTGATGAATGTTTGGATCTAGAATGACTTATAAACTGATTTTACCGGATCGTTGAATGAAACTGCAAAAAGTGGGGGTGGAGGGGGGGGAGGGGGTGACACATCAGGGTGTTTATTATAGTTGGAAATAATCTCGGAACTTATCGAACAATCTCTGCTTCGGTGGTCGATACTGCTTGATCTTGGACAAACTATTTTTGAATTCGCAGAGTTTGTAGAATTCTTTTTCGATATTGTAGGGTTCTTGACACATACAGTCGATGATTCCGTCGAGGTGGTCGTCAACCCACGCCCAAGGGCACAACACGTAGTGACCGACATACTCTGGTAGCGACTCGAGACCTTGAAGTATGAGTATCCAGCGGCGAACCAAAAACTTTTCGTCTTTGGACAGATCATGAGAACGTTCCCGTTTGAAACGAACGATGGAGAGCAGCAACGGTCTAACTTGTTCTCGAAGTCGATGAGTTTTAGCGTATTCCTCCTGGAGACTCATTGTTATAGCCTTCAAGGTCGAGTTTCAATCCACAATCTGATCGGTATCGGTACAGTAAAACACCACCACCGGTAAATCCTAGCAAGTTCAAAAGTAGAAACGCACACAAAAACCAACTGTTCAATTGAGTACTGGAGGTAGACGAATTATTTTCGGAGCACTTTAAGGTTAACGTACAATTGTCACTGAACGATTTCAATAGACTTATGGACTTGTGAAACATCCTTGCTGCTTTATACAGTTGATGGTTTCCATCTTCTTCCACAGACGGTAATTCGCTGTTGGACAAAGGGGTGGAGTCACAAACGGATAGCCCAACAAGCCAGGTTAGGATTAGCATTTGTAGAGGTGTGATGAACATGTTTCTGCAGGATTTTCAGTAGCTCCTCCCACTTTCTGATCGAGTTGCAATTGATGATGCAATATTATTTCCAGAATATTCCAGAGATAGAGGTTATGACACCGAGTTGAATAAATGTTGAGAAGTACGATGTGTGCGTTGTGAAGTGACAATATGAGATTGACAATGAGACACAGCAATGATAGAAAAGACGTCATTCCTTTTCCAAGGTTCGAGAATGATTGGAAGGACTCTAAAGTTACACAACATTTTTAGCATCGATCCAGCTGTTGTGACTCGAATCGAAACCCCACCATTTGACGTAGGCTTTGGCCTTGCTTCTGCGCAGTACTTTTTCCACCAAGTACACGTCCGGATGTTTCGTTCTCTGCAACTCTTCCGCGTAGAATCCTCCTTTCACGGGGTTTCCTTTCAAATCTTCCAGCAAATAAGTAATAGGGCTTGTGGCTTTTACCCTGGTGACTTTGAAAATTTCAGCGCTCCAGTTTGGAGTGTAGCCTTTTTCAAAAAGTGATTTCTGTTTGCTTATACGAACGGAATCTCCAATTTTGAGTTTAGGTCTTTTCGCTTTCTCAACACTCCTTTCCTCCTGGTTCAAGCGGAGCAGGATGCCCTTTTCGTGCTTCTTGGTAACGTCTTTTGGTTTCATACCGATCGTCCGATGAACGCTTCCGTTGTACTCGCTCATGAGCTCATCGAGAATGTCGATCCACTTGTAATTTCCTTGCAAGCTGAATCGCTTCCACATTTTGGTTTTGAGTGTCCGGTTAAAACGCTCGCCGATCGAACACTTGATGGTGGTGTAAACACTGTACATGTTAATTCCTCGCCGTCGCATAAGGTCTTCAAAGATATGGTTGTAAAACTCTTTGCCTTGATCCACTTGCAGGTTTTTCGGTGCAGTAGCTTTCCTTAGCACGCGTTCCATCGCAGCTGTGACATCATTGCCCGTCTTTGATTTTACAGGCTCGGCCCAAGCGTATTTCGAGAACGTGTCAATGACTGTGAGTAGGTATTTGTAGCCTTTGTTGACTCGAGCATAGGGAATCATCTCGACTAAATCAGCATGCCATAGGTCGTTTAAGCCATAGATTCGCACTTTACGCCGAGGGTAATTGCGACGAGCAGGTTTGTGCAATTCATCAACCACGGCACGTTTCAATGATGAGGGAGCCATAATTTCTAATAACCGATCGAGTACTCTGTTCCAGTTTTAGGTAGATTATCGAGGTATTTTACATCAACAGATGACTCTTGACTTTTTAATATGCTCTCTTCCACTTGAAGTTTCAGTTCTCTGAGCCGCTCTTCAACCCACTTTAGGTTAACAGCGTCGGTGTCGTCTTTAGGTTCGTCCAAGTTTTTGATTCGTTTGTTATCCGCGTCGTAGTTGTGATCTTCATCTATTGACATTCCACGAGCACTCACTATAGCAGTAATTGTCTCGCTCTCACCGGATGGTAATGAGCGTCCAAACTTGTCGACTGAACTCATTCTTCTGACGATTAGACCTTGCTTTCACGCTATATAACCTCCTTCACGGAGCTCTTCTTCGATACTGAGGATTTCACGCTCCAGACCCGTGTTACCAGCCTCTTTTGATGCAATGAGCAACGATAAACGCTCTACCAGCTCATTCGGATCATCCCAATAAATATATGTTTTGCGTGACGTCATAGGTACAAAAAGAGTTCCACCTTTCTTTTTCTTGATTACTTTTGGCGGGAATAATTTTCGAATCACATCCGTATACTTTTTGGAGTTGCTGGAATTTATTGCATTTTCCGGAAAGTAGGCTCGTCTGTGCGCGTTTGTTTTCTCCAAAATTTCCTTGTATTGACTCAATTCTTGAGCGGTGTACTTCGCAGGCTCTCGAAAAACAGCTGAAACCCATTGCCGAACCACTACGTGAGATAGTGCGGATGAAAAAAGAGGAACATTCTCCTCTTTCCGAAGTGAAAAAGAAGGAGTTGGTGGAATTCAAAACGGAAAACGTTTCCGATGAAGAAGGAGAGGCCTTCCAATCTTTCGATACTGCGAGTGACTTTAGTTTAGAAGACAATGTGCAAGCATACGTAGATAAGAGGTTTGGAAAACTTGTGGGTCCCTATTTCCACCGTATGTTTAAAAGAAAGCTCTAAAGGGAAAAGCGGGAAAAGCGATTTTGATCACATCTATGGTATCCGACATGGAGGTGGCACGGTTGGAGAAGGGTGGTCGGAGACAAACCGGTATCGTTTGACGAAAATGACAATTTATCCATCGGTGGCGAACCTTTCGGACAAGTTACAACAGGATTATTGGAGCTGCTGTTCATGAAAAAACCTGCTCAGTACACCGCTCAAGAATTGAGTCAATACAAGGAAATTTTGGGAAAACAAACGCGCACAGACGAGCCTACTTTCCGGAAAATGCAATAAATTCCAGCAACCCCAAAAAAGTATACGGATGTGATTCGAAAATTATTCCCGCCAAAAGTAATCAAGAAAAAGAAAGGTGGAACTCTTTTTGTACCTATGACGTCACGCAAAACATATATTTATTGGGATGATCCGAATGAGCTGGTAGAGCGTTTATCGTTGCTCATTGCATCAAAAGAGGCTGGTAACACGGGTCTGGAGCGTGAAATCCTCAGTATCGAAGAAGAGCTCCGTGAAGGAGGTTATATAGCGTGAAAGCAAGGTCTAATCGTCAGAAGAATGAGTTCAGTCGACAAGTTTGGACGCTCATTACCATCCGGTGAGAGCGAGACAATTACTGCTATAGTGAGTGCTCGTGGAATGTCAATAGATGAAGATCACAACTACGACGCGGATAACAAACGAATCAAAAACTTGGACGAACCTAAAGACGACACCGACGCTTTTAACCTAAAGTGGGTTGAAGAGCGGCTCAGAGAACTGAAACTTCAAGTGGAAGAGAGCATATTAAAAAGTCAAGAGTCATCTGTTGATGTAAAATACCTCGATAATCTACCTAAAACTGGAACAGAGTACTCGATCGGTTATTAGAAATTATGGCTCCCTCATCATTGAAACGTGCCGTGGTTGATGAATTGCACAAACCTGCTCGTCGCAAATACCCTCGGCGTAAAGTGCGAATCTATGGCTTAAACGACCTATGGCATGCTGATTTAGTCGAGATGATTCCCTATGCTCGAGTCAACAAAGGCTAAAAATACCTACTCACAGTCATTGACACGTTCTCGAAATACGCTTGGGCCGAGCCTGTAAAATCAAAGACGGGCAATGATGTCACAGCTGCGATGGAACGCGTGCTAAGGAAAGCTACTGCACCAAAAAACCTGCAAGTGGATCAAGGCAAAGAGTTTTACAACCATATCTTTGAAGACCTTATGCGACGGCGAGGAATTAACATGTACAGTGTTTACACCACCATCAAGTGTTCGATCGGCGAGCGTTTAACCGGACACTCAAAACCAAAATGTGGAAGCGATTCAGCTTGCAAGGAAATTACAAGTGGATCGACATTCTCGATGAGCTCATGAGCGAGTACAACGGAAGCGTTCATCGGACGATCGGTATAAAACCAAAAGACGTTACCAAGAAGCACGAAAAGGGCATCCTGCTCCGCTTGAACCAGGAGGAAAGGAGTGTTGAGAAAGCGAAAAGACCTAAACTCAAAATTGGAGATTCCGTTCGTATAAGCAAACAGAAATCACTTTTTGAAAAAGGCTACACTCCAAACTGGAGCGCTGAAATTTTCAAAGTCACCAGGGAAAAACCCACAAGCCCTATTACTTATTTGCTGGAAGATTTGAAAGGAAACCCCGTAAAAGGAGGATTCTACGCGGAAGAGTTGCAGAGAACGAAACATCCGGACGTGTACTTGGGGGAAAAAAGTACTGCGCAGAAGCAAGGCCAAAGCCTACGTCAAATGGTGGGGTTTCGATTCGAGTCAAACAGCTGGATCGATGCTAAAAATGTTGTGTAACTTTAGAGTCCTTCCAATCATTCTCGAACCTTGGAAAAGGAATGACGTCTTTTCTATCATTGCTGTGTCTCATTGTCAATCTCATATTGTCACTTCAAAACGCACACATCGTACTTCTCAACATTTATTCAACTCGGTGTCATAACCTCTATCTCTGGAATATTCTGGAAATAATATTGCATCATCAATTGCAACTCGATCAGAAAGTGGGAGGAGCTACTGAAAATCCTGCAGAAACATGTTCATCACACCTCTACAAATGCTAATCCTAACCTGGGTTGTTGGGCTATCCGTTTGTGACTCCACCCCTTTGTCCAACAGCGAATTACCGTCTGTGGAAGAAGATGGAAAACCCTCAACTGTAAAAGCAGCAAGGATGTTTCACAAGTCCATAAGTCTATTGAAATCGTTCAGTGACAAATTTTACGTTAACCTTAAAGTGCTCCGAAAATAATTCGTCTACCTCCAGTACTCAATTGAACAGTTGGTTTTTTTGTGCGTTTCTACTTTTGAACTTGCTAGGATTTACCGGTGGTGGTGTTTTACTGTACCGATACCGATCAGATTGTGGATTGAAACTCGACCTTGAAGGCTATAACAATGAGTCTCCAGGAGGAATACGCTAAAACTCATCGACTTCGAGAACAAGTTAGACCGTTGCTGCTCTCCATCGTTCGTTTCAAACGGGAACGTTCTCATGATCTGTCCAAAGACGAAAAGTTTTTGGTTCGCCGCTGGATACTCATACTTCAAGGTCTCGAGTCGCTACCAGAGTATGTCGGTCACTACGTGTTGTGCCCTTGGGCGTGGGTTGACGACCACCTCGACGGAATCATCGACTGTATGTGTCAAGAACCCTACAATATCGAAAAAGAATTCTACAAACTCTGCGAATTCAAAAATAGTTTTTCCAAGATCAAGCAGTATCGACCACCGAAGCAGAGATTGTTCGATAAGTTCCGAGATTATTTCCAACTATAATAAAAACCCTGATGTGTCACCCCCCCCCCCCCTCCCCCCCACTTTTTGCAGTTTCATTCAACGATCCGGTAAAATCAGTTTATAAGTCATTCTAGATCCAAACATTTATCAGTGCAGTCCCGATTTTGTGCGTGCAGTTTATTCCTCTCTCTTATTATTTCAGTTACATTTCGAGTGCTTGTTTTTTTCCACTATGACTTTAGAAGTTTTTCAAGGAATGGGTTACTACCTTGATTTACTTGAACGACTCGATGAAAACGTACTGTATTTGTTCTATCGGGAGGATAGAACTTGCTCTTGTACGCTTGAACGCTTAATCTACATTCACACAAATGACATTTCGGAAGACTTGAAACGGTTTCTTTACGAAGTGGCAGATTGTTCGGAATTTTTAACTGTCTCAGAGGAAAACAAGAAGGATTTCATAAAAAGGGCCAAGAAGGTCTTCAACACCTTTCCGGAACTAGCAAGTCCAAAAACTCTACGAGAACTTCAAGAACTGTTGCCAAACTGGATTTCGATCTCCCCATACGACTGAAGAACTGGATGATTTTGATAATTACCTTTTTGAAAATGATATCCTAACCGCCATCAAAGATTATTTCTCTTATTATTTGTTCCTGATGATCGCAAATGAAATAATTCTGTCTTTCAAATCGTCAAATTTTTTAAAATCCACCACTTTCTATAATCTTTCATGTCATAATTTTTTAAAATTTAAAAAATCTAACATGTATTTTAATTTCTCAAATGTTTCGTCTGCTTATTTCTGTTTTTCCTTTCTAACCTCTCAAAAAAATACTTGGTTTCATATTTTAATATACGAAAGTATTGGAAAAAGGCTAGTGTGGTAAGATATGGACATTAGGTAAGATTAGGGTTTAAATTACGAGTAACCTAACCTAACCTTACCTAATGTTCATGTTCTTCAAGCTAACCGTTATTAGTGTTTGAAATTTGTTGATGAGTCATCGTCTCGTTCGCAGTAGTTTCAGATCTTGTTTAAACTTGTCGAGTGCTGAGCGCTTTAGATTTCCAGGAATCTGCCAACTCGGCCACTGCTGGCATGCGCAGCTGCTTCGTTACGGGTTGAAACCCGTCGAAGGTCAAGTGATGGTTCGCGGTCTCCGACGTCGATGAGTCATAAATTCCAACAGTCTGAAACGTGAATCTCTATTACCCACTGTTTTCAATGGAGGGGGGGGAGACCTTCTGCAAGAGGGAAGGGTGCGATGCAATATTCTGGAACATTCCAGAACATATAGTTGGGTTAAATTTTTGCAACTCCGCAAAACATACGATCCACCTATGGAAGCTCCAACGCTGGACGATTTTTCTGGAAGATCGAAGTTAGGTTAGGTTTGGTTGGTAATACCTTAAAATGTTAGCCTACATTCACCTCTACTCTTTTTTAAAGGGTTTGGTTCAAACTCAAGTGGCAACACCGCAAAACATTCAATCCGCCTCTGGAAGGTTCGCCGCTGGTCGATCCGCCTCTGGAAGATCGAAGTTAGGTTAGGTTAGGTTGGCAACACCTTAAAATGTTAGCCTACATTCACCTCTACTCTATTCAAGGTTAGGTTCAAACTCAAGGTCATTTTTGGCGGTCTACTCCCCATCATGCCACTACTAACGCTCATCAGTGCAAGCCCCTCCCAAAAAAAATCCTGCGTACGCCACTGGCTCTGAGACAATCGTTTGGTTAATTATAATGAATTGAATATTGAAATAAAATGAAATGAACTATCAGACCCAAAATTTTTGGGTGTCAATAATTTTCCCCGAGCACAATAAGAAGGGTGTTGAGTATTCAATGAATATACAACAATATTGAAGATAATTATCTATTATATTTAGTTAAGTTTCAAGATAATTGGAGACAAGATCGAATATCAAAGATATTCATATAACCGCAATAATAAGAAGCGAATCACTTAGAGGTTACGATCGAAACCTTTAACAAAGGGCATGTGAGGTCGCAAAAAATCACCGATAGTCAAATTCTGACAAGAGTCTACTATGTATTATTTTCAAGAGGCAAGTCAAAACATATGAAAGGACAAATTTTCAACCGCAACGCAACCTTTCATGCTTAATCCTTTCCTTTGCTCGGTGAAAATTTTTGACTTTCAAAACTTTAGCGTTTAATAGAACTAGAAAACACAAAAGTTTTGACAGTCAAGCTAATGCACTATCAAAGCGTAGAAGGTTGCTTTGATTACAAGAAAGATTCGCCATACTTATATCGAACTATTTAAGAGTCAAAACTTTTGCGTGTGATAGTACAAAACAAATCTCAAGGATATGTGAATAAAATTTATACTGAATTGGGGTCACAGCTTACCCCCCCCCCTTTTCGGTAAACAACGTACCGGTCAAAAATCGTGGTAGTAATTAGTGAGAGAAGCCAATGCGTTAAATTACCAGCTGAAACGGAGGGGAATTCATATCCCGGCTGTCATAATATTGTGGCTTAAAATCTAATGCAATTTTCGTTTTCGGCAAATAGCTATGGGCGGGGTGGGCAGTCGACCAGTCGTATTTTTACGACTTCCCTGCGTTTAAATTTGACCACGCAATAAAAATAAGACAGAAAATGGACAGAAAATAGAGAGAAAAAAATGACATTCCTTATATATTATGAGGAATGAAATAAAAAGACACTAACCTAACTTAACCGAACCTCCGTATATACACGATACATACCTATAAAAGTGAGAAGCATACACCTTGGCGTTTAATAGTCAGCGATGCATAAATCATCAAGTTGGGATGGAGTTTTTAGCTCCGGCGCGGAGAGTTGGATGTGGAGAGTTGGAGCAGAGAGTGAGATATGTTTAGTTTTGCCAATTAGCACCAACATCTGGCCGGCAGCTGACAATGAGAGTCTAAGTCTCTTTTCCACTCACTAGTCACTATAGTCACTTACACGCTAACGCCGGTCTCCGTTTAGTCGTATGTATGTACGAGAGGCATCGCGTATGAGCAGTGTGAGAGTGAGTACTGATACATTAATACATGAACGGTGTCTAACATGGTTAATGAGATTCTCTCTCTCTCTCTATTTCTGCAACGAAACTAATCGTTAGGATAAGTGTGTATGTTGAATCTGTGTTATCATCGACGGTTGACAACTCGCGGACGGTTTCCAGTTAGAAGCAGAGGCGTCGCGTGCAATTTGGCAACAATGTGTTCTATCCATTTAAGCCCATGTAAAATATCGAATTCAGGGGGTGCACAGTGCACAAGGAAAATTCGATGTATTTAATGAGTTTTAATGGAGCAGTTGCATTGTTGTCAGATGGCACGCGACGCCACTGGTTAGTAGGTCTATAGTAATATGGACGACGGACGAAATGTCTGCTTTTTCAGTACACTGGCAAATTGTCTACAAAAGTATGTCTACGAAAAAAAAAAAAAAAAAAAAAATGTCTACCTTGAAAAGAGACCACATTCTGAAGACGTCCGAATATTTTGTGTCCACAAAATAAACGTCCCCGGTATAGATGGACCACTCATTTTTTGTCACAGTGTCGTAGCGTGCAATATGGCAACGTTGTACACTGTACAGTGCCATTTAAACTCATGAAAAAGATCGAATTATTGACACAGAATAAAATACAATCAGAGTGGAAACTCCCATAAGAGCCAATGGAAGCAAGTTTGGAATTTAACGGCACCAATAGGCAACGCTCGCGCTGTGGTCCTATATCCCAACAAGGCGGACGTCCGTGATTTGTGTTGAAACTCATTTATTTCTGTAAATTCTGGAAAGAAATCTTAATTTTCCGCCCTCAATTTTATTCTATTGGCGTTTCAGAATGAAAATTTCGCGGATCATGCCCGATATTTTTTTTTTTCGAGCGCGAATCTAGATGTAAACATCCTATATCCCAACATGGCGGACGCGAAATGAATTTGCTTCAAAATCCGACAGAGTTTCCGTTCTGGTTGTATTATTCTGTGCTATTGAGTGTTCGGTGAAAATTTTCGCATTCGACCTTTTCCATGAGTTTAAATGGACACAGTACAACGTTGACAAATCACACGCTAAGCCACTGCATTTTGTACTCTGCTTTGCTTTTTTTGTTTTGTTTTGTTTTTTTTTGTTTTTTTTTTTTCAGTTTTTGTTTTGTTTTTGTTTTTTGTTTTACCTATAATTATTATAGTTGTTTCTCGCAGGGTAAGTTGGGCGTTCCGTTTTTGATCGTAAATCTTTGGTCAAACCCAATGTCTAATCATCGTTTAAAAATCATTTTCGCCCCAAAAAGGAGAAACCTTAATGACCAATTAAGATTTGGGTCAAGAAGGTCTGATGTTTGAGAGCAATACAGCTGTGAACATTGGCGTATCTATAGGATATAGTCCTGCTCTCTTTCCTCTCTCTGGCCATTTGAATGCACGTGATAGAAAAGGATAGAAGAGGGGGCGATAATCACGTGACTGCTCCTGATCTGTCCTTGTCTAACACACACATTCTAATGGGAGAAGAGAGAGAAGGGTGGACTTCGGGATCCGCCAATGACTGTGAATGTCAAACCCACCAAAGGCCGCAGGAGTTGACAGTCTCCGGCGTCGGTTGGAATGGGGCTGTTGCACACATTTGCTGTTAGCGATATAACAGTCGATTCTGGCGTAAAAAAAAACTAGAAAAATAACAATGGCAGCACTAAAAACTTCCGAAAATCCACTCTTAAACTCAATAAACGCTTTTATTTGCGAGGGCGTAGTGGTGGCCGAGGGCAGTAACTATAGGAGATTCCTATCTTAATTTCGTCACTCTTTCTATGCTGAGAAGGATGATTCACAGAGTAATTTGTCATCAGAGTGATGATCCACATAAACACCTGGTGACACCGTTTGTCAAATAAAAGTCGTCTCTTATTGATCACTTTTTGATGGAGTTACAGTTTGTTAGATGGGAATCTACCATTGTCACTACCCTCACAGCCACCATTACGCCCACGCAAATAAAAGCGTTTATCGAGTTTAGGTTTGGATTCGGAAGTTTTTAGAGCTGTCATCGTTATTTTTGGAGGTTTTTACACCAGAATCGACTATTAACCCTTCACTGCATGGGGTTCCACCGGTGGAACAAATTCTTCAAACGCTCATATAAAATACAGGTTTTGAGATATGCCTTCGGCGCATGGTGTGTCAACGCGGGAGAAGGTATGTTTTGAGCTCACACAAAAAAAAAAAAAAAAAATTGGCTGAAAGAAAACATCATGCAGTGAAGGGTTCGTGATCGAAACATGTCAGGGGGAAAATTTGCCCCCGTATCCAAACTGACCACATTTTGATTATTTTTATAAAGTTTCCGGCATTGGCTTTTTGAAAAATCCAATTAAAGTAAAAAAAAAAAATGAAAATTTAAAAAAAAATAAATCAAAAAAATTTCCGCCATTTCTTATGGTGTTATATCACTTGTAAAAAACGAGTAAAAAATAGAAAAAAGAGAATTTTGACCGAAAAACCGGCAAATTATTTTTTTCACTATTTTTCCCATGTATTTGACCACCTAATACATTGAAAAATCCACATTTGCTTGAGAAAAAAAAAATCATGCAGTGAAGGGTTAAATCGCGTATAGCAAAAGTGTGCAACAGCCCCATTCTTACATCGCAATATTCTCACAATAGGTTGTGGGAAGTGTATGGAAACGGACATTTGTGCCGAAAAATTATCGAATGAAACAATAACACACAGGAGTGTCAGGAGTTCCAAGGATGATGATTGAAGTTGGAATCATACTTGGAAAGTTGGAACTCCTGTGTGTTATTGTTTTATTTTGATAATTTTTCGACACAAATCAGTAGCGAGGCGTGAAATTTGACAACGATGTACTTTCTCCGTTTAAACTTTACTTTTCTATATACCTTCAACAACCTGTATAGTGAGGAATTGAGAATATTGAGACGTAAGAATTCGAACAGACGCCGTCAGTGTTTACTGTTTATTTGTTTATGAAGTCAACTGTGATAACAGTCGGCCGTGATTATTTGAATGTGCCGCGCTAACCCCGCGAAATAATCGTGATGCACATTGGTGGAAAGATACAGGAGTGAATAGGGTCTAGTGTTTTTTCGCAATGAAGCTCTTGCACGGTTTTGCTGTAGGCAAATAGAGCGTCAATTCATCTGTAAAATGCTGCGAAAATAACGATGAGACCATTAAAAAAGTCTAAAACTTACTCCTCGCAGAGAAAACTTATCTTGAAATTTCGGGTGACCCCCCTTGCATGTATGCACACCAACCTTGGATTCGGACACCAAACAAAAGAACAGAACATGAAATTAAGTGCCGTATTCCTCGTTTATTACGCAACGTAGAACTTTTCTGTGGTTATCACCGTGCTCCTATAGTGACCAAATGTGTATAAATGGACTTTTAATTCCTTCAAATTTACATTTTTAAGGCAAATTCATTAATCTCAATGTTCAAATTCGGAGGTTATGTTCTTTTGTTTAGGGATCCGAATCCGAGGTTGGTGCATACATGCAAGGGTGGTCACTGGTCACCCGAAATTTAAAGTTAGGTTTTCTCTGCGAGGAGTGAGTGTTAGACTTTTTTAATGGTCTCATCATTATTTTGGTAGCATTTTACATTGGAATTGTTACTCCGCATTCGCCTACAGCAAAACCGTGCAAGAGCTCAACTCCATATGTGAGTTTGTTAATGAATTTTGGTGTTTTCTGATACTGGTACAGTCATTTTTGCGGCTTTTTACAAATGAATTGATACTTTAAAACACCGTAGCCGAAGTGTGTAATAGATCCATTATCCATCTCCTCACATTACCCACCGTCAAAGTTTCACTTGTAGAAACAATCTGAAACGACTCCACTGCCCGACATGCATTTCTTCAGTTGCGGCGATTTGCGAGAGTTAAAAATAAATAACGAAAGGAAGGCGTTTGATCGGGATAGAACTTCAGGAATTTATTGATCGGCATCCTATTAGACAGAAGCCAAAGCAATTAAAGTTAATGGGTATTGATGAAAGAATGACTTTTTATCACCGCAGCTATCATCAAATTTAGTGGTCCAATTTGGCAACGTGATACACAGTGTCTATTTAAACCCGAGGAATAGATCGAACTATATTGAAAGTGTATTCAAACATGTTGATGCACTTAGCAACATTGCATAAAATAAAGTAAAGGTGACATAATTCGGCGAATGTGCTGCACATTTTGATAGGGATTTTATTTTATAACATATCTAAGGCCTTTCGGCACTTAGTGCCATCTCCGGAGGTTAGGAGGTAAGGAAGAGAGAAGAAATTATGTACATCATAAATTGACACAAACTAAAAGAAGGATGCAAAAGCAAGTGAAAAGGCAAAGTGAAGAGTAAAACATTCCGAAGATTAAAAAGTGAGAAAGGAAAAATATAAAAACAAATGAGCATTCAAATCAAATGATTAAAATTTTGAGGTTAATAATTATTCATGGTTTTATTTGCTCATTTGAATTGAATGCTGATTAATTTTATATTTTCCCTTCATCCTTTGCTTTAATCTTTGGAATGTTTTACTCTTCGCTTTGCATTTTCACTTGCTTTCGCATCCTTCTTTTAGTTTGTGTCAATTCATGATGTAGTACATAATTTCTTTTCTCTTTCTTACCTCCTTACCTCCGAAGATGGTGCTGAGTGCCGAAAGGCCTTAGGTATTATAAAATAAAATCCTCATCAAAATGTGCAGTATATTGGCTAAATTATGTCACCTTTATCTTATTGAATGTGTGGTGAACAGTGTGAACACCTTCAAATTAGACCTTTCGCATGGACTTTTTGGGACTTCGACCAATGTCGGTACTTTCTGATTGCTCTTAACGCCATATTCAGGTGATTTTACACCAGAATATATACCCTCTCTACAGCTGTAGAAAAACTATGAAGCACACCCAAATTTTTGACAGTATTTTGGTGCTCGTAATTGGAATGAAACGCTGTAACACTGAAACGCCTGGACTAAAAAGGAAAGGAAGAAAAAATTGTATTATTTTCTTTCATCATTAATATTTTTCCTTGCTTTTAACGCAACAATAAAATCACTGAGTTGGATTGCGTGACTATAACAGCGGGCGAAAAGGCGATGCGGGGGAACGGGAAAATATGCCTCGCTCGGTTTGAGTGGTGACTGGTGAGTTGGCGGCTTATCCGCTACTCGGTGGATGGTCGATGAGATCAACCTGATTCCGTGTCAAGGAGTAATACAATAGTTTAATAAGGCATAAACATCACAGGCGGATCGAAGACTTTTTCCTTCCCTCTCTTTACCCATTTGAATGCGTTTGTAAGAAAAAGACAGATATGAGGTGCATTCACACAATTTCCTCTCCCACTATTCTCCTATCCTTTTCTATTTAATGCATTTCAATGGGCAGAGAGAGAGAGAGAGAGAGAGAGAGAGAGAGAGAGAGAGAGAGAGAGAGAGAGAGAGAGAGAGAGAGAGAGAGAGAGAGAGAGAGAGAGAGAGAGAGAGAGAGAGAGAGAGAGAGGGAGAGAGAGAGAGAGAGAGAGAGAGAGAAGGACAAATTCCTGGATCGCCCTATGATTATAGACTTATGCAGGTCCGTAGAACATACGGCCTATTAATAAGGGGTGCGCTCTTTCGGAGCCCGTAAATCTAGAGAGCCAACTCTTTCGCCAGAGAAATGGCACAGGATTGCCTCTGAGGAGCGCACCACACGTTCCGTGAACCCCTGTTCTGAAGATCGTTTCAGATATCACGCACTCGATAATGACCGCTTGATTTGAAAAACAACACGGGAATTTGACGTTTTCCTATGCTTATGCGATTTTTTAGAAATTAACTATTCTCGTATTATCGATCGCCGTTAAACGGCTACGCGCTGACCACGCTCCGTCGTTTGTGTGACGTATGAAACGCCGTTTGTGTGCGGCTAATTGCGTGTTCGCAGCAAGACTAATTACATTCGCACGAATTATACGGGGTGACTCTTGATGATGAGAAACAGAAAACTGATGAGGGGAATGGGCAGTGGAAGAAACTTGCTATCTCGCAACTTCACATTTTCTCCATTTTAACGTATACAAAAGATCGAATGCAATGGTGTTCACCAAGCACCCGAAAGTTCGATCTTTCTCATAGGAAATGGATATCACACATCCTTCCCAGATTGCAAGCTACGTCACTAGTTTCGGTCGCACCCGTTGCAAACTCACGGATCGAAAGCAATCTATCCACTGCACAAAAGAACTTCCGTTGAAAGGTACCGATACCAACAATGTAAAGCGACAGAGAGGCTAATTCATGGTCCATCTCAAAGTGTGGCGGTAAAGCGATCTGATTCTGGTTTGTTTGATACATCTGTTTAAAGCGTTTACTCTTCAGCGTTATTTTTCTTCAAATTCATTTAGTTAAACGACAGGTTGCAAAAGATATGAAAACGCTTGAGGGCGATCGACTCCGTTTTCCTAAGCTGAATGGATAGAGGGGTCGCAAGGGATGTTTTGGTGACATCACTTTTTTCTCCATGTTAACCAGTCATGACAAATTTCTACGACTTATTAAATTCCGGGTTCTTTATTACAGCACTTCCTAAAATAAACTCTATTATTAGGGTTGATTTGTCGGTACACACGACTTTAATGATAACTACGATATTCTAGCAAAGCTGGTTGTGTTTTTACCTTTAAACGCAGCCAGTTTTATGGGAATATCGTAGTTATCATTAATGTCGCCTTTAATTTTAAACGCAGCCAGTTTCATTGGAATATCGTTGTTATCATTAATGTCGTGTCGACCTATATGAACGCAGCCAGATTCAATAAAAGATAGTTGCTATCATGAATTTCGTCTTTACCTAGAAACGCAGCCAGTTTCTTTGGAATATCGTTATTATCAGTAATGTCGTTTGTAACTAAAAGCACAGCTAGTTTCAGTGGAATATCGTTGTTATCATTAATGTCGTGTCTTCCTATAAACGCAGCCAGTTTCATTGGAATATCGCTGTCATCATTAATGTCGTCTTTACCTATAAACGCAGCCAGTTTCATTGGAATATCGCAGTTAACATTAATGTCGTCTTTACCTAGAACCGCATCCAGTTTCATTGGAATATCGTTATTATCAGTAATGCCGTTTGTACCTATAAGCACAGCTAGTGGAATATCGTTGTTATCATTAATGTCGTGTCTTCCTATAAACGCAGCCAGTTCCATTGGGATATCGTAGTTATCATTAATGTCGTCTTTACCTAGAAACGCATCCAGTTTCATTGGTTCATCGTTATTATCAGTAATGTCGTTTGTACCTATACGCACAGCTAGTTTCAGTGGAATACGTTGTTATCATTAATGTCGTGTCTAGCACCTAGCTAAACGACCGGTAGTTGCAAAAGATATGAAAACGCTTGAGGGCGATTGACTCCATTTGGCAATAAGCTGAATCGATAGAAAGGTCACAAGGGGGGTTTTGGTGACATCAAATTTTTGCGCAGATTAAAGAGCTATGGGTTAGTACATAAGTACAGATTAATCGATGTATTTGGAGGTACAAATCAATCATATTCTCGCCAGATCTTTGCTCAGTACAACAGAAACATAATTTAGATTATTCTTACCTTCAAATGCATCGTTTAAGCTGTTGAACCAGGCATATTCAAGCATTTTTGAAGACGTAGACAATGTACAATCGCAAAAAGGTCGCATTATTTGTTTGATTTAATAGCCTAATGGTGCGTTCAAGAATACACTCATGCGTAAAAATACATCGAATCAGAGTATGTCTGTAACCGGAGGTCCAGGAACTGCAATCGAAACGATACATCGCTAAACTGAAACAGCTAGCGTAAAACGCTTGAATCACAAGAGCCATTTTTGACTGAGTGAAGGTGAGCGCGGATTCTAAGAGCATTTGTATTGGCATCTCAGAGCACTCTACAGAGAAATCCCCGATCACGTGACTACTACAATTTAATTCATGAGAAAGACAGGCCTTTAACACTTTTTTAGCCCCCTCTTCGACAAAACACATTTTGAAAGCTTTCGTGTTTTGTGTTTGTGAGGGGATCTTTCTTCGACCGCTGGCACTGACTAGCGGTAGATGTTTTGCATAATTGAAACACCCTGTGTATTATAAAGTGAGTGTGCTATCTCTGTTGACAATCTCTCGAAGAAAAACAAAGCAGAGTACGGAACGTTTGTTCTTATGATTTTATGAAAATTCCACTCCGGTCATTATAATACCATTCTCATGAATAATGAAATATTAGCACCTGTTCCATTTGTGATGCTATCAAATTTCTTTTAATCTCCGCCAGCTTGATAGATTGTCACAAAGTGATTAATTTTATTTTCATTTTCTAACAATCATTTTCTTTTTTTTTTATTTTTTTTTATTTTTCGCAAAGCATCCGGAAAACTTAAGAGGATTGTGATCTCAACCCTTTTTACCGCCAGGTTACGAAAACAAATCAATGGTCGCTCGCTCAAATTAAGTGGGTAGTCACTAGCGGATCCGCAGTGGATTGTCTTTTCTTTCTCTATGGCCATTTGATCGCGTGTGTTAGAAAAAGAGAGATAAGGGGCAGTCACGTGACTTTCGCCCCCTCTTCTCTATCCTTTTCTAACACACGCGATCAAATGGTCGTAGAGAGAGAGAAAGACAATCCCCTGGATCCGCCAGTGTGGGTAGTTAAATATCCCTACACCATCGTGCTAATTTTGCATACACAGATGATTGAAGGCGCTCAAGGAAAAAGCACTTTTTTTTAAATATGATCAATTTGAAGTATCAATTATTTTGAATAAAAAAGCTGAAATTGTGTGATACAGATCCAGTCACAGAAACAACGAGTATCCTCGAGTGTGGCATTGGAAGGGTTAAGGGTATAATGCCGCGCGATTTGGCAACGTTGCAGTTCATCCATTTAAACCCATGAAAAATATCGAACTTTTGAGTGTTCGGTGAACGCCTCCGCATTCGACTTCTTACAAAGGTTTAAAACAATGTTGCCAAATGGTACAACGTTACAACACTGGTAAAGGGTCTGCTGCAAACTTTTGCTACAGCGTAATGGAGGGTCGATTTCCATGTAAAATCGCGTGCTTAAATAAGGAATCAAAATAAGTAAATAAATAAATATTTAAATAAATGCGTTTAACAAACTTACAAAATGGCGGTCAAATGAGCGGATCATAGTGGGGAAATCCCATATCAAGCAGTGGCGGCTCGTGCGATTTGGCAACCATGCAATTTTTACATTTAAACTTAGGTATAAGAATCGATTCTTGAGGAGGCTGACAGCCTCCGGGAGAATCGATTATTTTGCATTGATTAAATGGGAGGAGTACACTGTTGCCAAATTTCACGAGCCGCCACTGATATCAAGCAGCTTCCTTATGATGAATTATTATTTTTTCAGCGTAAGAAGTTGGAATTAGATGGGACTCCCCCCCAATGGCATGGCGCACGCAGGAATTGGTCTCTCTCGCTCTTTTCTTTTCCCGTTTGAGTGTAGGTGCTGGAAAAGGAAATAGGTAGGGCCTGAAGTCACGTTCTAGCCCCTGTTTTTGTCCTTTCTCTACTCACGTGTTCAAATGGAGAGAGAGAGAGAAAGACACATTCCTGTGTACGCTACTGAGTACTGAGTTTTGTTTAACGCGTTTTTTTTCCTTTGTGAAAGGATTTGGAGACAATTTGATGCTTTCAATGTGATTTTCATGTGATTTTACATGGGAATCGACCCTCCAGAACGCTGTAGAAATAGTTTGTAACAAATCCATTTCACTTTCAAGCAAGACTTGTCCCTGATGACTCACCGAGGACTGGGGAAGGCATCATTGAAATATTGCTCAAAATCCTCTCTGCCGTTCAAGCAAAAGTTTGCGACAGACCCATTTCCATTTGAACGTATGTAGAAGAATCGAATTTTCGAAGGTTCAACTCCATCCCTTCCGAATCGATTCTTACTTATAGGTTGCTATGGAGGAGACATCGATGAATCGCATATCTGGATGCAGCTCCGCTGCATCATACTCATTAGCAGCGTCATCTCGACTACCACCTCTTTTTTGAGAAACTTTCAAATTGACTTTTGATCTACTTCTGGGATATAAAAATTTCTCAACCCCCCTCCCACCTATTATTTATTTTCTTCTTTTTTTTCTTTTTAAGGGCCCTCGTGCAAGTCATGACTCTGTCTATTAATCTCTGTCGCAAAGATTTCTTTGCCCCCCCCCCCGACCAATCGTCCGCATTTAACAACCGCGCAAAATTATAAGACGATATCTGAGAACGCTTGCATTGTCTGACTTTATTCTCTCCAGTGTTGCCAGATCAAGGGTAAAAAGCCGTATCGTCCCCCATTTAAATCAATGTAAAACGTACGACTTTTTCATCCCCAATCTGGCAACACTGATTCTTTCAGTTTCACACCGTCCGGTGTTGACGGATCTAAGACAGTTGCGCGGCGTAAGGAGAAAAAATCTCTATCAAGTGGTGATCATAGTGGACGGGGGGGGGGGGGGGCTCAGCCTCCAAACTTTTATTGAGAAGGGCTCACAAAAATTGAAAGCGAAAAAGAAATAAAAAAAGTTCAATACATTTTTTCAAGCCCCCCCCCCCCACTTTAAAACGACGGACCACCTCGACAGCCTTTATCCCTCTCTGCTATCCATTAAAACCTGCGTGCCGGACAAGGATGGATTGGGGATAAAACCTCTCCCTTCTTAACCTTTTTGCTGAGTCCATCCTCTACCGTGGACGATCATTTACATGAATCCTTATGGAAAATCAAAAAAATTGATACGCGCGTCAATGGGTCTGTTGCAAACTTCTGATACAGCCTTATGGAGGATCAATTCCTATGTAAAATCTCTTGAAAATAACGTTGAGAACAAAAAAAAAAAGTTCCAATATCCACTCAAAACCGATCGATAAATCCGTTCAAAAAAATTACATGATATGGTGGTACGATGAAATAATTATTCCGCAAATTCTAATAATACAAGTATAGTATACCAGAAGCACAAAGATTTGTGAACCCACAGAATCTAATACTTCGGTCAGAAAATTCTGGTTTTGATAACAAAAAATTGTTATAGAACTAGAATTTCCTCAAAATTTTCAAGAACTATGGAACAAACACTAGAATTCAGGTACATGGACCATCCCTTACATCGGTTCATATATCTTTCCATGCTTCTGGTGATCTTTCTTTTTATTGGAGAATGCGTGGTTGACATTTGACAACAGGGGAGTTCCATCCAATGGGGCTGTTGCACACTACTTTTGCTATAAGCAATTAATTAGTCGATTCTGGAGTAAAAACCTCCAAAAATAACGATGGCAGCACTAAAAACTTCCGAAATCCACTCCTAAACTCGATAAACGCTTTTATTTGCGCGGGCGTACTGGTGGCTGAGGGTAGTAACAATGGGAGATTCCCATCTAACAATAATGTAACTCCATAAAGAAGTGGCCGATAAGAGACGACTTTCATTTGACACCGGTGTCGTTAGGTGTTACTGTACCATTCATCGGATGTGGATCATCACTCTGATCACTAATTACTCTGTGAATCATCCTTGTCAGCATAGAAAGAACGACGAAATTAAGATAGGAATCTCCCATTATTAATGCCCTCGGCCACCATTACGCCCTCGCAAATAAAATCGTTTATTGAGTTTAAGAGTGGATTTCGGAAGTTTTCAGTGCTGCCATTGTTAAATTTTCGAGGTTTTTACAGCAGAATCGAGTGTTAAATCGCTTATGGCAAAAGTGAGCAACAGCCCCATTAGCGTATTGATCAGCCAACATGGGTAAAGTTCAATTTTTGAGCAAGAATATAGTTCCTTTTCATTGATTTAAACGGGGAAAAAGACTGGTAGAATCTACCATCTGCGCTGATTTTGGACTCAGCAATCAAGTAGATGGTAAGTGCAACGTACATTATGGAAAATTAAGTTAACTTGTTGATACAGTTTTAACACCATTTAGTGAAATTTACCGTGTACTTGATAAATGATAGCTAACTCCACATTCAGCTATGCAGATGGTAGATTCTACCAGTAATTTTTTTTTGCCGTGTAAGTAGAGGAAGTACCGATGACTGATTAATTGATATAGTATACGGATTTTTCAATGGAACAGTGGCAACACTGTACAACGCTAATTAAACGGAGAGTAAGTAATCGTAGTAGTTTTACCCGCGGAATTGTAATATATCGTAGTACACTGGGATGACCAACCATATCGCGCGCTTGATGCGGCGCGAAGAGGTCATATTCTTTTTACGATCGAATGAGGAGAAAAATTACGAGAGAAAGGAAGAGAGAGAGAGAGAGAGAGAGAGAGAGAGAGAGAGAGAGAGAGAGAGAGAGAGAGAAAAGAAGCGTTCATAAATCCGAATTTCCGCTTCGAGCGCGGATCAAAACTATCTCTGCAAAAAGTCAACGTAAAGCGACATAGGAGAAAACGATAACAAAATAAAAAAATAAATAAATAAATAGAAAGAATACCGTTCAGACCAAGTATAGCCAGTCCCATCTAAGATGTCCAATGGCAGCTCTTGCATTGCGATTTATCGATGTATCCTCTGCAGAGACTTATACAGAAAGAATCGATGCTTGCGAATAGATTCAAATTGGTTATGATGATGGTCGATTGTTCTGAAGCCGCCGACGGTGCTGCCCCGTGGGAAAATATTCACTTATTTGACAGAGATGACACTCCAGAGTTTCACTTGACGCGTGAAAAAAGGAACTTTACTACGAAGCCTGTAAAGGTCATTCTACTGAAGACGGCAGATGAAAGCTAACTTGCCCCCTTTCTTGCGCCGCGGAAGTAGGTCTCTGCGTACTGAAACACAAACTCACCCACTGCACAGTGCGCGGTAAGCAAACCTGTTAACTGCCAAATCATGGAATACGACCTCCATAGTTATAGCCCAAAAGGCCAACCATTGACGAGCTAATGTCCTGTAAATGTTCTTCGACGGAAAACCCTACTGTTAAGGAAATAAAAAAAACCAGATTTCAAATAGTTGCAAGCCTTATCAGGATCTATTATTCAGAGGCATACCTGTGGGGAGGGGGGGGACCCTTGCCTCAGGGTGGTACTTTCTGCTGACTTACTGGGTACGTTCTGGTACTTTCTACAAACAGCTAACAGTAAAACCAAAAAAAAAAAAAAAAAAAGATTTTCCCTCTTTTTCAGAATTGTGAAATTTTACATAGTTTGAAAAAGAAAAACAAAACTAAAAATGTTAGAAAAATATTAATACTTACATTAGCGGTGCCCGGGAAGAGCAGAGGAGACGTTCAGAGGGCTCTGCGCCTTGTCAGCGATTAAAAGCCCACCAAAAAGACAGGTCTGCTCGTAAGTATGTTTTCCCATTTAAAGTAACATGGGCGGTGCCCCGGTAGAGCAGAGGAGACGTTTTGAGAGCCCTGCGCATTGTCAGCGATTAAAAGCCCGCGAAAAAGACAGGTCTGCTCGTAAGTATGTTTTCCCATTTAAAGTAACATGGGCGGTGCCCCGGAAGAGCAGAGGAGACGTTTTGAGAGCCCTGCGCATTGTCAGCGATTAAAAGCCTACCAAAAAGACAGGTCTGCTCGTAAGTATGTTTTCCCATTTAAAGTAACATGGGCGGTGCCCCGGTAGAGCAGAGGAGACGTTTTGAGAGCCCTGCGCATTGTCAGCGATTAAAAGCCCGCGAAAAAGACAGGTCTGCTCGTAAGTATGTTTTCCCATTTAAAGTAACATGGGCGGTGCCCCGGAAGAGCAGAGGAGACGTTTTGAGAGCCCTGCGCATTGTCAGCGATTAAAAGCCTACCAAAAAGACAGGTCTGCTCGTAAGTATGTTTTCCACTATCAAAAAACATTGGCGATGCCCCGGAAGAGCAGAGGAGACGTTTTGAGAGCCCTGCGCCTTGTCACCGATTAAAAGCCCACCAAAAAGACAGGTCTGCTCGTAAGTCCGTTTTCCTATTTAAAATAATATTGGCGGTGCCCCGGAAGAGCAGAGGAGACGTTCAGAGGGCTCTGCGCCTTGTCAGCGATTAAAAGCCCACCAAAAAGACAGGTCTGCTCGTAAGTATGTTTTCCCATTTAAAGTAACATGGGCGGTGCCCCGGTAGAGCAGAGGAGACGTTTTGAGAGCCCTGCGCATTGTCAGCGATTAAAAGCCCGCGAAAAAGACAGGTCTGCTCGTAAGTATGTTTTCCCATTTAAAGTAACATGGGCGGTGCCCCGGAAGAGCAGAGGAGACGTTTTGAGAGCCCTGCGCATTGTCAGCGATTAAAAGCCCACCAAAAAGACAGGTCTGCTCGTAAGTCCGTTTTCCCATTTAAAGTAACATGGGCGGTGCCCCGGTAGAGCAGAGGAGACGTTTTGAGAGCCCTGCGCATTGTCAGCGATTAAAAGCCCGCGAAAAAGACAGGTCTGCTCGTAAGTATGTTTTCCCATTTAAAGTAACATGGGCGGTGCCCCGGAAGAGCAGAGGAGACGTTTTGAGAGCCCTGCGCATTGTCAGCGATTAAAAGCCTACCAAAAAGACAGGTCTGCTCGTAAGTATGTTTTCCCATTTAAAGTAACATGGGCGGTGCCCCGGAAGAGCAGAGGAGACGTTTTGAGAGCCCTGCGCCTTGTCACCGATTAAAAGCCCACCAAAAAGACAGGTCTGCTCGTAAGTCTGTTTTCCTATTTAAAGTAACATGGGCGGTGCCCCGGAAGAGCAGAGGGGACGTTTTAAGATCCCTACGCATTGCCGGCGATTAAAAGCTCATCAAAAGGACAGGTCTGCTCGTAAGTCTGTTTTCACATTTAAAGTAACATGTGCGGTGCCCCGGAAGAGCAGAGGAGACGTTTTGAGAGCCCTGTGCCGTATCAGCGATTAAAAGCCTACCAAAAAGACAGGTCTGCTCGTGAGTATGTTTTCCACTTTTAAAAGACATTGGCGGTGCCCCGGAAGAGCAGAGGGGACGTTTTGAGAGCCCTGTGCCGTATCAGCGATTAAAAGCCCACCAAAAAGACAGATCTGCTCGTAAGTCTGTTTTCCCATTTAAAATAACATGGGCGGTGCCCCGGAAGAGCAGAGGGGACGTTTTGAGAGCCCTGCGCCTTGTCAGCGATTAAAAGCCCACAAAAAAGACAGGTCTGCTCGTAAATCCGTTTTCCTATTTAAAGTAACATGGGCGGTGCCCCGGAAGAGCAGAGGGGACGTTTTGAGAGCCCTGTGCCGTATCAGCGATTAAAAGCGCACCAAAAAGGCAGGTTTGCTCGTAAGTCTTTTTTCAAATTTAAAATAACATTGGCGGTGCTCCGAAAGAGCAGAGGGGACGTTTTGAGAGCCCTGCGCCTTGTCAGCGATTGAAAACCACCAAAAAGGCTGATTCGCTCGCAAGTCTGTTTTCCGAGTTTGATTTAGATACAGGTTCCCCAGATAGAAGTTCGCAAAAATGAACTCTACTTAAACAAATACGAGAGGCATCATTTACTCTTTTTAAAGCGAGGGGCCCTGAAATTATAATGGGAACAACAGTATTTAGACACTGCAACAGCAGAAGAAAAAAAAAGGTCTGTTGGGGGCAATGATCCGCAAAACTCGCAAAAAATTTTCATTTTTTGAGGAAGGAAGCATTGAATGCAGCATACATCGATAAATATCTTCCTTTCTTGGAAAAGAGAGACACATGGGTAGAGAATATTTCCGACGCACCGTTGCTTGATAATATTTTAAGTGTACTTTGTTTAGTTCCTGCATTTTGTAATCCGTTTCTCGAGGAGGGTACAGGGTTGGCCGATTCCAGGCTTGTTCTTAGTGAGCATTTTATCACCAATATTGAGTAATTCTGACCGTACGATTGAAATCAGACAAATCTGTTTCGGAGATGAGATTTTTACCCAAAATACGTTGATTTAAAAGGGAATTATTTCGCGTAGTGACGTCACTACGCACACGATTTTTTACAACTTTACACATATGTATCTCCAAAACTAGGACACTTACGAAAAAACCAAAGGCACCATTGTTCTTAGCTCATCAATTACTATCATTTTCTTCATAAAAAAAAAAAAAAAAAAAAAAAAAAAAAAAAAAAAAAAAAAAACACTAAAGTTCGTACCCATTAAAAGGTAAAAAGTAATTCGATTCACTAGTAAAGGTTCAAGATTTGTTAAACTACTTTTTCAAAATTTGCCACTGAATGGGTTTAACGAAACCGTCCGTTGAAACTCCCGAAATGGAAATGGCCGACCAAAGAGCTTTTCTCTCTCGGTTGTTTTTGTCGAAGGCGCTTAAGGTGATTCTTCAGCGTTTAGTGCTAATTTCTACCACCAAAGCGCTACCGTTCAATTAATGTGAAATTACTGGCCAAAAGTAATTCATATTATCTTAAACGGAATGCAAATTACTAAATAATCATCTGAAATTCGTCTCGGCAAAATATCTCGTTAACTTCAAAAATAAGGGTGAAAGTAGAAAAGCATGAAATATTGCATTTTGATACAAGAATCGATTTGCGATAGTACACTTTTTGGTACTTTCAGCCTCATTTTTGAAGTTATTGACGAGATATTTTGCAACAACATTCTTCAGATGATTATCTAGTAACTGACTTTACTCTTTTATTATAAATATGGTATTTACTAGTTCAGACACAATCTACCCCCAACGGGAGTAGAACTATATTTATTTCATGTTACGTGCTATTCCAGCAAAGATATTCTGTTACTGGACTAGCGGCAAAAGTTAAAAATTAAGTTTAAGTTATAAATAGCACATAGATATGCTCAAATGTACAGTAGGTGTAAGATTAGTACGAAGTAATGTAACAGTCAGTACTGTTGATTTAAAAAAAAAAAAGAAAAAAAAAATTATAAATATGAATTACTTTCGGCCTGTAATTTGACATTAATGGAACGGTATCGCTCTGGTGGCAGAAATCGGCGCTAAACGCTGAAGAATCACCTTAACGGATTTGAACGTGAGCGATATGACGAAGTATGTATGCAGTGCCATATTCGGAGTCTTAATAATCTTCGATTCTTTGAAAAACTCGCCTTGTAAGTATTTACTTTCCATTTGATTTGAAACATGTAAAAGCGGGTTTTCCTTCCAAATAACTGTTGCCAAATCGTGCGTCTGTTTCCCATTTCTTTCACCATTGGGATGTATGAAAAACAATCGATAAGTTGTAGAACCATGGCCCCCTCAAGAATCGATTGTTTATCATACGTTCAAATGAAAAGAATGCATGGCTGCCAAGTTGCTGAAGTGCATCATAGAATCAGCCAGAATATTGTCTCTCTCTTTCTATCTCTTAGCCCATTTGATTGCATGTGTTAGAAAAGGACAGGCAGCCATGATGAAAACTCTAATGGACATTTTCAAACGGGCTCAGTTTGTTTGCCTCACTTTTTTCAATCTTAAACATTTCGAAAAAAAAAAAAAAAAAAATTGTGACAAATCCATTTTAAACATATGCGTAGCGTGACCAAAAGGGGGGGGGGCTAAAAAGTGAAAAAGTGATGACCTTTTTTATTTTTATTTTTTTTTCTTTTGCTTCTCGTCTCAAAGGGATGTTTAAAATTACCTAGAATAGAATACGACGGTTTTTCCCAGTCAGTTTTCGCCCCTCCGTAATATTTTAGCCCCCCCCCACCCAAAAAAGTGGGGGCTGTAGCCCCCCCCCCCCCCCCCCCCCCAGCTACTGATACGCTACGCCTATGATTTGAAATTTGTTTTAAACGAAAATTCTAATGTTTTAAAGTGGCTATCTGGACACAGGAATCGATAAAACTGTTGCTTTTGGAAGGATTTGCTCGATAAAGAAACTGACTCGTGACAGAAACAAGGCACATTTTCTCACCTAGATAGTTGTAATGGAGTTTTCTCCAGATACACGTACACTCTAAAATACTTGCAATTTTGTCTAAAACCACTTGCCACTGAATTTATTACAATTTTTGATTTAAGGTTAAAAAAAAATTAGGCTAACAAACCAGAATCAGATCGTTCATGCTGCCTTGCTTTAAGATAGGACTTGTGACAAGTAGCAGCAGCTCTATTGCTATACCTCGTTGCGCTTCAATGGACCCAGTGGCGGCTCGTGCAGTTTGGCAACCATGTTTTCCCTCCATTTGACTCAATGTAAAACAATCGAATGCTGGTGAAGCGCTGCTTCACTATCGAATCGATTGTTTTACATAGAATCAAATAGAGGGAAAACATTGTTGCCAAATTGCACGAGTTGCCACTGTAGGGACCACTAAATGTTCGGTACCGATGGTCCTGCACCCAGATGATTGGTGAGCACGTACGGTCATTCACCACACGTAAACGCTCACCATCCAACGTCTTTCGGGGACCATCTGTACCCGGAAAAAAAACTACGGTGAAAATAACCATACGGATACCTGATTTTGGCACCTGCTTGATGTTACGGTAATGTTAACCAGAAGTATACTATGTTTGACTAGGTACTGGGTGATGTTTACCTGATTGCATGTCGAATTTACTCAAAGTATCGGTAAATGTACCATACTTCTGGTCTATTTTACCATAACATCTAGCAGGTGCCAAAATCAGGTATCCGTATGGTTATTTTCACTAATCTTTTTTTTCCGTGTACCGAGCATTTATTGGTCCAAGATTACTGCCGAAAAACGCGCCCTCTCTGTCATTTGATTTTAAAGTGAAGGAGGTGTATTTTATATCTCTTCGGCTTCCGACAAGCATCAGAAATTAGCATCAGCATTTCGGCGAGAAAAAAAAACCCGCCTACTCTCGCGTTTACTTTTCATATGAAACGAGGCGTATCTTTTTATCTCATCAGGCATCCGGCAACGATGCGTTAGCGATACCTCCGCGCGCGGAGCACGAAGCGCTCATTGACATCAATTTTTTAATCCATTCCTAATATCGCTACTTGTAAAGTACCTTCCATTTCCCATTTCTTCTTGCCCCCGCTACCTGGCCCCCCTCAATCCACCACTCGGCTATCGGTCAACTCGATACTCTTGCGGGCGAAGGAGGTGGAGCGGGGTTTTTTTATTGCCTGCCGCCGACCTCCGCTTTTGCCTTATTGCCTTTTATTTGCCTTATTTGCTCGTTTCACACTTCTCTCGCTCCTTGTTACTCTTGGCCGCCCCTCTCCCCCCCCCTCTCTCTCTCCCTCTTTATCTCTCTCGTACGTTTCATTCGTCGAAAAATGCGCCATCAATCGATCCTCACGCTGTTCGATCGATCAGATGTTGCCAAAATGTGCGAGCAAAATCTTCAAAATTTCATATTGATTAGATACGGTGATATGCCGTTGAATTGACCTTGTAGGGAGTAGAATAATACACCGATCGTAAATCTAAATACTTCACGGGCTCAACTTTTAATGAACAGAACTGCACTCAGAACCAAAGTACATGTATATGAAAATATCCTAAAACCTCAAAATGGAAACGTAGGTGAAAAAATGGGGCTCTTGCAAACTTTTGCTGCAGGGAATAGAAGCGTTATTTCTTGCAGAAAAACCTAAAAAAATTACAATGTGTACAATGAAAACTCACGAAATTCACTCTCAGAATCGGGCATAATGGCGATTCAACGCAGGTATCATGGGAGATTCCTATCTAAATTGAGACATATATCTCTGTGTTTTCGTAGAGAAAGTGACAGATCAGACAGGAATCTCCCATGATACCTGCGTTGAAACACCATTACACCTTTAGAGCAGTTTTGTGAGTTCATTACTGAATTTTAGATTTTTTCAGTGTGATTTTCGTGACTTTCGCTGGTTTTTACATCCGATCGGACTATTTATTTCCTCACAGCAAAAGTTTGCCAGAGCCCCATTGGCAAACACCAAGAAAGGATCATCGGATTTTTTTTATAGTCAAAATTGTAAACCAAGCGCAGAGTTTAGCAAAACGAGCAAGTCTTAGCCTTGATGGTTAAATGCCGGATTTCTACTGAAATTGTAGAAATAGTAAGTTGTTCCACGGTCATATGTTTATAGTACGATTAGAAGATAATCGATTTTTTAACGAAATTCCAACGTAATCAGGAAAACCCAACACAAATAGGCAATCAAACTAAATTCTATGACAATCTGTGCGTAGATTGAGGAATGCCTGAAACTCAAAAGAAAGATAAGGTAAGTGATAAGGTAAGTGGCCATTCCTATGCTTGGGACCAATATGCACGTATAAGTCATGAGAGATAAGAAAAAAAACTAAATATGTCAATTTACTATTCAGACAGTGGGCTATCATATGTTAATTTCATTTTTTTAAAATTTGCTTGTTTTTGAGGTTTTTTTTTTTTTGCGTTTGAAAAAAAGTAGGGTTTTGATATCGCGCAAAACATGCACCTAAGGTGGCCACCCCTAATATTTTTGATACACCTAAAGGTGGACACCCCCTTTAAAATTTCATAAACAAAAAGTATTAAGTAATAATAAGTATTCAAATAAATAGTAAGTAAAATAATAATAATAAGTATTCAAATGCTATTTTATCGTTCAGAAACGGAATCTAGACCCTAGTTACACCAGAAATTATAATGATTATGATGAATTGAAAGTCAAAGGTGGAATCAATTTAAGGGCTTAGAATTAACGATTGTTTACTTCCGTGAAAATTAGCTGAAGACCTGCGAAAATGGACGTTGCACTGAACCACCCAGACTGAATCGCACGATGCTCTTGATTTTTGGAGTGGAGAAAGCGATAGCATCCTGCTACTCAGCACTAACGCCATCTATCGCCAATTCGTGTAATTAACTGAAATAAGCTGGGGTGGGCCACCTTAAGATCCGGGCCACCTTTGGGTCACCTACCTTAGTCAAAATAAGCTTCCAATTGAGGTAACGGCTCGATTTGCGAAAGTCATTAACTTGAATGAATTAAATGAAGACCCTTCCAAAATCATTCCAGCGCGACGTTTTATTGAAATTGCCATAATAAGCCATCTTACAATGTTTCCCGACGGGAACACTAAACAGCCAGTCCCTACTTCATTCCATACTTAGAAGAGACATTCGAAACAAAAAGCATCCAGCAAAACCATTATTATAGGATAAATTTTCGAATCGAAGAAGAATTAATTCTAATCGAAAGAGGCTTCGTCTTGAAACGTAAGTGTTTTGTCAATGGTGGGTATTTATACTTCTCCATGTGTATTAGAATATTCTATTCAAGGCTACTCATCTTTCATCAATTTTCTTAGCATGCCTGTTAGTTTGTATGCTTATAAGGTTGTTGTGCTGTATGCTTTCGCATGCTTCAACGCCTCAACTCAACTGAATTTTTCAAAAATGCTAACCTACGATTAATTAAACGAGCCATTATTACTCAGATCGATGTCTCATCTTCCGCATAAATACCTATCAATCCTTGGAAGTTTAACTGAACTTTCAAATGACCGATAGTTTCATATGAGTTCAAATGGGAGAGAAAAATATTCAATCGGTCCTTAGCCAACACTGCGCTTGGACTAATGTATTTTCCAAATGAATCTTTGAACATAATTCGAGCCTCGAACGGTAATGGGTCTGTTGCATACTTTTGCTACAACAATAATATAGAACCTTGACTCTTTTGTAAAATTCGGCGAAAATAACGATGCGCACATTAAAAACGTTCAGAATCCACTCATTAACTCAGTCACTTCAATTTCAAAAAGTCCGCGCTACACTAGACACTATTTGCACCGGTATACTACTAGGTACACAGACGGAACCACCGTGCATAAGTAAACAACATCGTAACTACAAAATGATGGAATTTCTTTTTTAATACGTGAAATATGAGCTGCATTTTCTGTCTGGTCTTTTCGGTTTATCAAAGATTACAAAATAATATGAGAAATGTATGGCATCTAAACGAAACTTTCCAATGTTTGTAAATTCTGTTCATGTTTACATAAACGAGATGGTTCCATCTATGTTGTTATAAGTCGGTGATATAGTGTCTAGTGTAGCGCGGGTTGTTTGAAATGAAAGGTATTTTCTGAGTTAATGAGTGGATTTTGAAAGTTTTTAATATGCACATCGTTATTTTCGCAGAATTTTACGTTAGAAATAATGGGTTATACTGTTGTAGGAAAAGTATGCAACAGACCCATTACCGTGATATAATCGTTTTTTTTTTTTTTTTTTTTTTTTTTTTTTTTTGTTTTTTTTTTTTTTATAATTAAAGTTCAAAAAAAAATTGCTTCACGGTTCATACGCGTATTTTTAAAGACCCTTTTATTTATAAATGTTCGCAATTTTTTTTTAAATTGTGAAAAATCAGTTTCCTGGAAAATAGAAGCATTTTGAACTTCTTTGAACTTCTCCGAAGAACTTCTTCTATATGAACGTCTTTGAACTCCATCGCGTAGGTTCAAATGGAAGAGAAACTAATCGATTTCTTTCGACGCGATTAATACTCCATATATCTTTGACTTCTTCAACGAACCTAAGGAAAATAATCGATCCTTCAAAGAGTTTTAGAGGATCGATGGTTTAGTGTAGGCTCAAATGGAAAGAAAAACCAACACCCAATACTTCACAAGCCGCCTCTAACATTCTGAAATGATTAATTTTGCTCAATCCGACAACCGCGGGATCGACCTATCGATTCGCCAACGACGGCGGAGGAGAAGCGCGAAGACAATAGCTCCGGTTTTCGTTACATTCCCTTACTTACTTCTTTCATCCACCGGTTAAACATCGGATGCGCTTTTTCCGAGGAATAGACATCAGAATGTGTATTGATATTCGAAATGACGAGCGGACCTTATGTTCAGAGGGCCCTTTTTTAAAACCACCTCAATTACGGTTTTCACTTCATTCCCTTACTTACTTCTTTTTATCAACCGATAAAATATCGGGTACGCTCTATCCAAGGAATAAACACTGGGATGGGCATTGACTTTTGTAATGACGAGCAGAGCCCATGTTTCTTGGCCTCAATTACGTTTCCTTTCCATCGCCGCCGTTTTGCCAATTAAGAGCCCGGTGCGATTATTGCCTCCTCTCTCGATTTGACGATGGTCGACCGAACGAAACGGCGAAGCGATGACGCTCGGTGAATGATCAATTATGAAGAATACATGCATTCGATTTATATCGATCTATCGAAGTAAGTCGCGAGTCGAACGAAGGAGCGAGCGAAATGGCCGGGGTTTAATGAGCCATTAGTTTTCGCCGGGTCTTATAGCGAGTCTATTGAACGCGCTTCGCGTTTTTTGCCGTTTGCTATAGTGATCGCGGTGAACTTATACCGAACCAGGCAGAAACGGTAGTCTTTCGTTACGGACCGTTCAGACGTTGCCGAATATTTCGGGAGGAAAAAAATGCTCCCAAAAAAGGCTGACTGATTTCTCATCTCCACACTGAAAAAAAAAAAGTGTCAGTCATAATCAAAGACATTATATGTAGAAGAAGACTGGCCCCTATCGGCGAGATTTGAAGCCGGTTATTGTCATAGGCTGAGCTTCCCCCGCTCGGGGATATGAACCAAATTAATATTGCGGCTCAGTAGCGCAACGAGAGTTTCTTCGTCTCTCCATTAAGAAACGTATGTTAGACAAGGATGGACAAGGGGATAAAACCCCTCTTTCTGTCCTTTTCCTACTTATACATTCAGATGGGAAATGAGAGAGATGGAGGAGATCCTGGTTGCGCCAGTGTTGCGGCTCATACAAAAAACCGTTTCAAAAGAATGCTAATTACTTATATTTTTCAAAAGTACTCATGATATGATATGCAGCTTATGTCAAAGTTGAAGTTGACGAACTTAAACAAAGGTTTCGATTAATTTATTCGCTAGATATTTACGATAGAAAGCACGGCAAAGAGGTTATGGGTGCTAAAGTAAACAATGACTGACTGATCGTTAACTTCAATTTTTCCAGAACTGACGCCTTAAATTGATCTTAATTTTCGGGTTAAATAGCTAAGCATCAGGTGCAGTGGCGTAGCGTGCAATTTGGCAACGGTGCCGTTCGTCCATTTGAACCCATGAAAAAGATCGAACTATTGGGTGTTCGGTGAACACCTTTGCATTCGACCATTTACATGGGTTTAAATGGATACAGTACAGCGTTGCCAAATTGCACGCTACGCCACTGATCAGGTGTCAAGGAGGATTCCTCTGTCTAATGTGTCACTCTTTAGGGAGAAAGAAACACACGGGGGATAGGAACCTCCCATGGTACCTGGTGTAGTTCTGCCATTAGCGCCATCACGCATTAAACTTTAAAGTCAGTTTAGGAGTCTGTGAGTGAGTGAATTATACGATTTGTAGACATTATTTTACCAATGACTGGTCGACTGATCTAAAATCATGGTTTAAATAAAATTAAGGGAATTGATGTAGAAACTAACTAATTAAAGACTTGGACAAAATAGTAAAAAAAGAAGCTGTGTGAACATCTGCATTTTTGTAAAATTCTTCGAACGTCACAAAGCTGACAAGGAGATCAAAACCAGTGGCGGCTTGTGCAATATGGCAACAACGTAAACCCTCCATTTAAACCTATGTTAAACAATCGACCTTCAGGAGGTGCAATGCACCCCCAAGTTATCGATACTTTTGCATAGGTTTAAATGGCAAAAAAGCATAGTTGCCAAATTGCACGAGCTGCCACTGATCAAAACGTCTAATGATCACTACCACGGGTATTCTTCACTAAGCTAACTACTGTGTTATCGCGTTACTTCTTCAAATTAAACCTTGGAGTAGTCCAAGCACCAAAGGCGAGTCCAGCATTCGGGCAACTGTGGATTCTTCCCCTTTAAATGTATGAAAAACAATCGATTAGCAGAAGAGCCATGACCCTCTCAAGAATCGATTGTTTCTCATTCGTCCAAATGGAAAGAAAGCATGGTTGCCAAATTGCTAGATCCGCCCATGCTAACTACGCAAGGCTGCAACAAAAAAGTGTTCGTACACTTTACAGCCGAAGACGATTCATGATGGATTCTTTACCTTTCCTTCGAATGGGGCTATTGCACACTTTTTCTATAAGCGATTTAATAGTCAATTATGGCGTAAAAACCTCAAAAAATAACGATGGCGGCACTAAAAACTTCCAAAATCCACTCCTAAACTCAATAAACGCAGTTATTTGCGCGAGCGTAATGGTGGCCGAAGGCAATAACAATGGGAGATTCCCATCTAACAATTCTGAAACTCCATCAAGAAGTGACCAATAAGAGACTACTTTCATTTGACACCGGTGTCACTAGGTGTTGCGGCACCATTCATCGGATGTGGATCATCACTCGATGACTAATTACTCTGTGAATCATCCTTGTCAACATAAAAAGAGTGACGAAATTAAGATAGGAATCTCCCATTGTTAGTGCCTTCGGCCACCATTACGCTCGCGCAAATAACTGCGTTTATTGAGTTTAGGAGTGGATTTTGGAAGTTTTTATTGCCGCCATCGTTATTTTTTGAGGATTTTATGCCTCAATCGACTATTAAATCGCTTATAGCAAAAGTGTGCAATAGCCCCATTACTGAAGGATAAATTACTCTGAAACGGAATTTGTTGGAAACCAGAGCTCCCTGAATGGTAATCGCTACGAAACATCGCTCAACTAAAACAGTAACAGTAACAGTAACTACGCAAGGCTGCAGCAAAAAAGTGTACGTACATTAATACAGCCGAAGACGATATCTTTCCTTCGAATTACTGAAGGATATTTTACACTGAAACGGAATTTGTTGGAAACCAGAGCTCCCTGAACGGTAATCGCTACGGAACATCGCTCAACTAAAACAGTCTATAAAGAGAAACTCAACTCTCAAGTTTAGTGAGGTACGAAAAAATTTAAATATATTTTCTGCGTATATTACGCTGAGAGAAATCACTTCTGTAAAAACAAGGAAACACTTTTACTTGCGCGAAGTAAAGCTCTGATAGCATGAAGGAGAATCACTGTCACAACAAGGAATCTTTTACTTGTGGCAGCAGACATTTTCCTTGGGTTGAAGGAATTCCCCCTTAGTCAATATTTCACTGCGCAGTTTCTTTAACACAAACGAAAATACGCCTTGACCTTGGATTAAAAAAAAGGAATTATTTCGGTGTAAATTTATACGCATTTTTCCATTGAGCTCAATATAATTTTTTTGAATTTCCCGCCAGATCGCAAGAGAAATTTTTAAATTTCCCGCCAAACGTGGCAGCACTTGAAGAATTTGACAAGATCGGTTTCTTGATTGACCGATTAAACTTGACAACAATGGGTCTCCGCTTTTCAAACTCAAGAATAGATAAAAGGCAGCGAAGCTCGGACCTGACCTGTCAATACGCTAACGCCTAATACTTCAACAAGTACCCGTATAATGGCAGGTTGGGAGGGAGAGAGAGAGAGAGAGAGAGAGAGAGAGAGAGAAAAGGAGAATAAATAAATGAAATGAATGAATGGAAATATAAAAGCTGAATTCAAATGACTTTATTGAACTAATACACGTTGTGACGTTGCCGGTCTTTGCGCAAATTTATGGCGTGTTTCTCTTATTTCGCATCGTTCTCGGGCGTGAATGGAGACCCGCTAAGCTTTCTTTTGACTCCTTATGGATTTATGATTGCTCACGTTCAACCTAATTAACTGCCATTAAAAACGCCGTAAAATACACTTAAGGAACTGTAAGTGCTTCAGATTTGTAATTAAGCGCATGGAGAAACAAAAGCGAGGCTGGTTTCGCCGGAGCCAAGGTATGTCAGAAGTCACAATGTTTACGGTCCTCTTGAGAAGTGTATCCGGGGGGTGGGGGGAGGGGGAGAAGAGAGAATTGCTTGCGGGGGCAGGGACCCCTCTCAATTTCTACGCGAAAACAGTAAACAAACTGCACGGTGAATATTTCATTCCGTAGCTGATTGTAGTGAAACTTCTGTCCGTGGACACGATACTATGTATGTATGTATTATGCAGATAGTTTTATTTTCTTGCGATGGATGGTGTAGTTAAGGGGCAGATAGTGGGCGGTGGGAGGGGGCGCTCTGGACGGTGTCGCCCAGTTACCTAGTGCGCTATCCAGTATCCAGTGGTGAAACCGAGCTATCCTGTAAAACGTTGTGTTTCGTCCGCTGAAACTTATCCTCAACAATAAAGTGTCATGAAAGACTACCCCGCATCACTTACCAACAATTTTAGTGAAGCAGAATCTGTGCAGTTTTAGCAAAGATATTCATGTATTTTTCGGTTCCTTTGCTGCTCTCCCGAAACTAGGAAACATGTGTTTTTGTACTTTTCAACTGTGATTGTTTATTATTTTATTTATTTATTTATTTTTTTTTTTTTGAAGACTAGACTCAACTGTTTAATCTAATTTACCTTTGTATACGTTTTAGATTGAAATAGTTGTTATTTATTTCATTGTTTAAGTCACTAGAATTCATCTGCAAGGCTACCCCGCATCACTTACCAACAATTTTAGTGAAGAAGAATCTGTACAATTTTAGAAAATATGTTGATCTATTTTCGGTTCCTTTACTGCTCTCCCGAAACTAGGAAAAATGTGTTTTTGTACTTTTCGAATGTGATTATTTTTTTTTTTTTTTTTTTTTTTTTATTTTATTTTTTTTTTTTTAATTTTTTTTTTTTTTTGCAATGAAATAAATAACAACACTATTTCAATCTAAAACGTACAAAGGTAAGTTAGATCAAACAGTGGAGTCTAGTCTTGGGCGATTTTTTGTTTTCATCGCAAAACTGACTAATCGTAAGAAGTCCTCCGGCTCTCGAATTCAGGTAATTAGGCGAGTAATTTAATCGTCACCCAATTGAAAGACGAATGCACCAAAGTAGAAAGAAGAATCCTCGGTTTTAGATGAATGAGATCAAACTCACAATACAGTGTCTGTGAGCGCGTAAGTATTTACAACGGCGAGAGGAGGGAGAGAGGGAGGGAGGGAGGGAGGGAGGGAGGGAGAGAGAGAGAGAGAGGGAGAGAGAGAGAGAGAGAGAGAGAGAGAGAGAGAGAGAGAGAGAGAGAGAGAGTAAAGTAAAAGAAAAGGAGAAAAAATAGAGGGGAAAAAAGTCTTGTTCCTTCATAGTTGCAAACCGGATGTTTCCAGCATTTTCCAGACGTTCCGAATACATTCTCGATACAGCACACGCACGGTACGGTGGTATACACATACACAGAGATTGTTCTCTTGGGCCTCTGAAAGTGCGCGCGCATTTTTTAAGCGCAATTAATTGCTAATGTCTGCGGTATATTTAGAGGCGCACGCGGAGCGTATAACACATATACAATGTAAAAAAAAAAAAAAAAAAAAAAAAAAAAAAAAAAAAAAAAAAAAAAATCTAACATGGTAAGGTAGAGTGAAGAGAGGTGGGTAAAGTGAGGGGTGGGATCTGGTGATTGGGGGGGGGGGGGGGGGGGGGATCAAGATCACGTGCCGCCAACAAGCTCGTAGCTGCCGCCGTGAGCTGTGACGCAGACCCTCGCTGCTGAATTCCATGCTAATTAATAATAGTTTAGCGATAATTGCATTATAGTACTTATATTTTGTGAGACGATAATAACTATAACTGTAATAACGAGTCAATTGAATTGCGCGCGAAACGAGGCAATCGTTAATTAAATACACAAAACAATGCGCGGAGGTTAATTTTAGGCGGCGACATTAATTGAGGAGTTCTTTATGGTAACCACGCGTACAAAACAGAACTCCTACACGTCCATTTCAAGAATCTTAATCCTTACGATAATGTCCATTCTTTTGTCAACAACCCAACTTTTCCTCTTGAACCCTAACAGAAGTGAAATTTGGCAACAATGTATTTTCTCCATTTAAGTTCACCAAAAAAGTCGAACGCTCCAGTCATCGGCGATGACCAGGCATTTCGACCTTTCTAATGTGTTTTAATGGGGGGAAAGGAACGTTGCCAAATCGCACGCCTCGCCACTGAACCCTTTCACTACCAGGTTACGAAAACAAATCAATATTCGCTCGATCAAATTAAGTGGGTAGTTAAATATTCCTACATCACGGTGCTGATTTTGCATACAACTTAATTGAAGGCACTCGATGAACATTCTAAATATTAACAATTTGGCGCCACAATTATTGTGAAAACAAAACTAAAATTGTGAGAAGTACCATGACTTTCAAAAGAAAGTACCACAGTAGAAATTCTTGTTGTAAAATTGTTCTGTTGTTTTAAACGGAGGTTTCGATTTTTGATGACGTACTTTAATGTGCCATCCTACTTGGTCCAAAAAAACAGGAACGCCGTAAAATGGCTTAAAGGTCGCCAACATTTGAAAGAGTAAAAATTTCGACGAGAGTACTTTCTTTTGAAGGTCATAGTACATTGTTGTGGGGGGACTTACATTAGAAACGAGTAGACTCGGGCGTGGTATAATGAAAGGGTTAACAGTCTGTTTTTTTCTCAGCAAATGGCCCATAAAACATTGATCGTGCCCTTCCTGGGAACTGTGAATTGTGAGCAAAATGAGGTTTTTAGCTGAAGAGCACACACGTTGTTTACAGTGGCGGCTCGTGCTATTTGGCAACCATGCAATTTTTCCATTTAAACTTAGGCAAAAGAATCGATTTTTGAGAGGCTGACAGCCTCCGGGAGAATCGATTCTTTTACATTGGTTAAATACGAGGAGGACACTGTTGCCAAATTTCACGAGCCGCTACTGGTTGTTTATGGAATCTTCCTCCAGAAATGTCCTCTTTTATTTATTAAATGCTTCATTTTGAGCTAAATCATTTTGATAAGATATTTGCGAAGTTGGCTTTCTCTGGTGTTTTGTTTGTGCCTCTTGATATAAATATTTTTGTTTGTTGGTCTTTAATAATAATTAACCAAGAAATTGATGATATCAAATTGAAACAGTAAACAAACCTATAATCACGCATTAAAAATTAAGGACTTTCCCAGAATTCTGTATTTGAAAACACATAAATGAGTCATTTTTATTTTAAATTAATCGTGAAGCCACTGAAATTTTATTTGTAAGTATCTCTGGATAAACGGTTTTTTGTTTGTTTGTTTGTTTATTGGTCTTAATTATAGTTGAGTGGATGATATCTGTTTGAAATTGGAACGGTAAACAAACCTAATCACGCATTAAAAATTATAAGGATTTTCTTAGAATGCTTTACATAAAAACACGTAAATGAGTCGTTATTGTTGAAGTAATCATACGAAGCAAATGTTTATGATGCAATTGCAAAATTGGTAGTAACTACGATAATTTAAAGTCTAAGAAAAAGACTCCATCAGAGAGAGAGAAGCATATCTAATCTGCTGCTGGTTTTCCCCAATTTCGGTGAAATTCTAAGAACCAAACTCATTATTAGTTTTCCTTATTTTTATTGGTTTTTTTTTTTTTTTTTACAGAGAAGTTTGGCGGAAATGCTGTGTAAAACACATGGCAAGTACGTGAACCGTCTTACAAGTATACATTTCGATCTATGTCCTTGAACTCTCACGGAATAACTTATTGATAGACAGACGTCCGTCTATAGCTTTTATTTTGCAGAAAGTTATGACGTTTTAAACTTAATTAGAATTGATTCTAAATATTCAGCGATAATCTGTGGCGTAAACAACTGACTAATTCTGAGTGACTCAACTCAAATCACTTTCGACGATTGATATGAATAATAATTGAGAGAAACGTCGACTACTTTTATTTCCCCTGGTGACGCAAATTTTAATTGATATCCCCAATTATTGTTTTCTAAGTCCGATAATGCTCTCCCCCTCTCTCTTCCAAGTTAATTTATCCTGTGATTTAATGACCATTTAAACAAATTAAAAAAATCGAAGTATTGGGTGTTCGGTGAACACCTTCGCATTCGACCTTTCACAGGGGTTTAAATGGACAAAGTACAGCGTTGCCAGATTGTACGTTACGCCTCTGTCTGCGAGGGACAATTCTGAGAACTCCTCACAGTTCTCAAAGATAAAGTCATGTCAGCTAAACCAACAGCGTTTTGTGAGTGGAAAAGTAAATTTTCAGAGATTTTATTTTGAGTATTTTTGTATCTAAGTCTTTGATCCAGGCCCTGGAGGCGTGGGATGGAGAGAAAGGAGATTTAAGAACGGAGATGAGTGCTCGCACTATTGAAGATGAAGAAACCAGGCCAGGGTATGCAAAACGCAATACTCATACACAAATTCGACCCTAATGTCATCTAAAGGGTGTTTCAGGTTTAACGTTAGCCAATTTCAGAGACGATTAATTGAGTCACGGCAAGGTTATTTTCCTTATAAACATGAGGTTTTTTTATGATTCCTTTGGAAACTACGATTTTTCAAAGTTGGCAAACAAATTTAGTCATTTTTGCCATTGCAGCAAAAGTTCTTGATTGAACCGAACTAATATCACTTGACATATGCGCGAGGTTAAGTAATAGTGATTGGGCTTTAATATTGGAGTTTATGGGTGTTAACCGGTTTCGTGAGATTTTGATCCTTTTCCCGAGCGAACATTGCTTTATTGTTTCTGAAAAAAATGTTGTTTCTCTTACTCTGGCGAACAAGATGGAAAAAATTTGAAAAAAAAAAGTTTTTTTTATTTTTAATCGTTCAGCATAACAAAAGGATTTAGATAAATTCAGAGCAAAATCGATTTTCCAACGTGAACTGGGTCAGAAAGTCTAAAGAACCGGGTGGCCCCATAATCATTAATATAAAATCCCGACCACTATGACTTAAACTCAAAATCGACGGTATTCCGATATGTACTGCGGCTGATCTTGATTTAACTTAAGTAATATTTTTATTGGCAAAATAGACGAAATTTGATATCTGATAAATATCTCGTAGGAAACAATCGAAAACCAAATCTATTTATTGTAAAAACACAACCGAATTCGGTTGTCTTCGAAAAAAATTCGGTTCACGATTCGGAGGAAAAATAAAGACATTTGGACACTCTCCCACTTTGTCATTCGTTTTTAAGATTCTCTTTTTCTGCACCTCTCTGTCAATAATGACCGATTTATTGAATGGGTCTCCTGCATAATTTTGCTACAGCAATGTAGAACCTTGATTCTTATGTAAAATTTGGCGAAAATAACGATGCACACATTAAAAACGTTCAGAATCCACTCATTAACTCAGGGTATCACGTCAATTTCAAACAGTCCGCGCTACACTAGACACTATTTGCACCGCGTATACTACTACATCGACGGAACCACCGTGCATAAGTAAACAACATCGTAACTACAAAATGATGAATTTCTTTTTTTTAATACGAGAAACATAAGCTTCATTTGCTGTCTGGTCTTTTCGGTTTATCAAAGATTACAAAATAATATAAGAAATGTACGCATCTAAACGAAACATTCCAATGTTTGTAAGTTCTGTTCATGTTTACATAAACGAAATGGTTATATCTATGTAGTTATAAGTCGGTGATATAGTGTCTAGTGTAGCGCGGGTTGTTTGAAATAGAATATATTTTCTGAGTTAATGAGTGGATTTTGAAAGTTTTTAATGTGCGCATCGTTATTTTTGTCATCGTGCGCACGGTGCGTTTGGAGGTTGGAATCACCCAAACGTTATTGTTGTTGTTGTGGAATTGGCGGGATTTCGGGCGACTCTAACCTACAAATGAAACATTTAATCTGTAATATCTTATTGATTTCGGCAGTTTTAGTCAAGGAACCAGGTATAATTAAGCATTTTCGAGGACGTAGAATTCATAATCACAAAAAGGTCGCATTAATTGTTTGATTTAATACCCTAAATTTCCGTTCAAAAGTTCGCTTATGGGGAAATTACATTGAACCAGGGTTTGTTTGGAGCCAGAGGCCCTCGGACGGAAATCGATCCGATATATCGCTCTACTAAAACCGTCTATTGCAATCTTTACCGGGTGCAGTGATATCTGGCAACGCTGAAATGAGTCGATGGCCGGGTGGGCCAAAAATTTGTCAGAAAGCCTCTAGAATTCAACTGCGCATCGTCTGGACCGCGACTATAACGGAATTTCTCTCTCCTTCCATTAGAATGCGTTAGTTAGAAAAGGAAAGAAAACCGAGGGCTATAATCAGATGACGGGCCTTCCTCTTTTCTTTTCTAACATATGCGTTCTGATGACAGAGGAGAGAGAAGGACAAAGACAAAAATATTACTGCGTCCGCCTTTGCCACAGGTCGCGTAGAATCTCTAAAGCGTGATGGTCATCAAATTAAGATATACATACAAAGAGATTTAAAAAAAAATAACACAGAATAACACAGAATAATAATGCAAATATAAAAAAAAGATCTGCGACCATTAAACGCGATGATCACGGCCACAGCTATGTCCAAGAATTCGCCATTATCTCTCTCTCTCTCTCTCTCTCTCTCTCTCTCTCTCTCTCTCTCTCTCTCTCTCTCTCTCTCTCTCTCTCTCTCTCTCTCTGTCTCTCTCTTCCTAATTTACCCTTCAAAAAATTACAGATTTAGACATACTTTCTGCTATTGAAGCAATTTTTTCGATAAATTAGTTAAATTGTTGCTATATTAGCAATATTTTTTGTAGTACAAGCATGCAACTAGAAAAAGTTTGACAATGGAACTACTTTTTAAAGCAGAATTTTCAAATGACTATATCTCGGTAAGCCTGAACGGATCTCGAAGGAATTGCATGCATTGTAATCTTCTCGGGATTTCAGTTAACCCTCCCTCACGGTACAAAGTACCACCAGTAAAAGTAAAACTTGCGTACAGCGTGTCTCAGAAGTAGTCCCGGCGAGTCGCTGCTGATGCGATGCTCAACTTTACTTTCGAGACACACTGTATTAATCTCACGCACACAACTTTGGACAAACACGATCGCGACTAAACAGCTCGCCTCATTAGGAGCAACAACAAACGAACTTGGTGACATCTCACTTCTCTCTCTCTACACCTATATACCCCTCCTCTGAACCCCCTCCCCTCCCCTCCCCTCCCCCCTCTCCACCAACCTCCTCATCAGTTCCCTTTATTTTTATTTGTTTCTTTCGTTCGCGTTCGTTTTTGTTTTTTTTTTTTATTTTTACGCCCGTTTGGAGAAGGCGGCGCGGCGGCCATCAACCGTTTAATAGAGTTAGAAATCGGGGGAACGCAAACGAAAAGAAGAAGAAGAAAGAAAAAAAGAAGATCGACGTGTGCGGCGGAAACGGGGAACAGAACGGGGGGAACGGACGGGCCCGGAGGGTGACATTGAGTGGGAGGCGGACTGAACCTAAAATATTTACGGAGGAACGGTCCTCAGTTTGAATCTTGGTTCCCTCCCCCGTTTAAGTAACAGCGTTCCCTCGGTTGGCAATGCAGCGTGTGACGGCGTGAGGCCGCCAATCATAGGATTGCCTCGTGCCCGGCGCTTCCTCTAAAAATGAGAAATGAGACGGGGGAAAGAGGAGGTTTGGGAGTGCTAGAAGCAGTGGCGGCTCGTGCGATTTGGCAACCATGCAAGTTTTACATTTAAACTTAGGTAAAAGAATCGATTCTTGCGGAGGCTGACAGCCTCCGGGAGAATCGATTATTTTGCATTGATTAAATGGGAGGAGTACACTGGTGCCAAATTTCACGAGCCGCCACTACTAGAAGATATTTGTATGTGTTACTTTAATGGTCAGTCATATTTTCTATACATGGAATTTGATAATTCATTTTAAGGTCATCTGATATGCAATAATAACGACATTTCACGGAAAAAAAGAATGATGTAATTTACCATTCGCATAGCTGATTTTGGCCCCTACCAGAGTTAAGATAAACTTGACCAAAGTTATGCAACATTTGATCAGGTATCGAGTGAAATTGACCTGATTCCTGGTCAAATGTTCTATAACTCTGGTCAAGTTCATCTTAACTCTGGTAGGGGCCAAAATCAGCTATGCGAATGGTAAATTACACCATTCTTTTTTTTCCGTGTTCCAACAGCTGAAATCAGAAAAATCCGAAATTTCTAACCAAGAAATCTTCCGAATGTCTTTTGAAAACTTTTTTCGAAGAACTTCCTATTTAAAAAACAAAAAAAACAAACAAAAAACAAAACCAATAAATCGTGAGAAAAAGTGAGAAAACGGTATAGAGCTCCTTTATAACCATTAACACGACTCTTTCTCATATATATGTAATTTCATGTGAATGTCGCACTTTTTTCAACAGAATGCACTGAGAAAAAAAAAATCTGAATTTAACTCTTAATGGTTAAAAGTATGTGGACACCACTTAAAAACTGTTAGTTTTGACTGCTTAAATTAGTTAAATTATAACACGACACGGAAGTAATTGCGGAGTACTTGGGTTTTTACCTTTTCGGGCGTATAAAACAGAGGGTCTGCTCGTGCTAAAAAGTCCTAATTTAAAAATGTTTTTGCGTGAGATTCTGATGCGGAAAACTTCCCTGAATTACCTGAAAATCAGAGTGTACAGTCTAATCTTTAACTGATTAAACCAAATCCACATAATCTCATACAATCACCTTTTGAAATCAGGTTTTTGAAGCACGAGCACACCCCATGTTTCATCCGTCCTTCCATACCGAGGTACACCTCAATTTAACTATTTTAAACAGTCAAGCTAACGGTTTTTAAGTGATGTCCATACTTCTAACCAAAAAAGAGTTCCATTTAGCACTTTCTTTTTTTTTTTTTTTTTTTTTTCCAGTGTGCCTTCCACATGGGAATACGAAGCGAATCGTTTAAAATGTTGAAAAAACTGATTTTCCCATTTTTTCTGCATTTACCTGCAAAGCTCATGAAATCGCGGTCTATCATACAAGACAGAGAGCCCGTGAACATTTAACTTTGTTAAAAGGTATAATAAATTAATAAATAGACATCGTCCTAAATCTGAAATCACAATTGACTTGTAAACATATCGGTACAGCGTGGATTTGCTAACAACCTTTCGAAAAGTGGTAATTGGGGAGGGGGGGCACGAGGAGAAAAGGAGGATCCGGGGAAGGGGATCTTCTTTCAGTCTTTCGAGGGGGGGGGGGGTACCTTACAAACGAGCACCTACGTAGAAAAATAAAAAAGAGGATTTTTTTTTTTTTTTTTTTTTTTTTTTTTTTTTAAGAACAAAGGTATAGTCAGAGCGATACGATCTGAGGCTACTGTTTTCTGAAATTCTCTCAAGTCTCGACAACTCACCCGGAGGAGTCCCGGGGATAGAGAACCGGTTGCCAAAAGAAGTGATTCATGATTAAAATATTCCAAAACGTATCGTCCGGGACGGGGCCGGGGGCCCCCTCCCCGCCTCCGCCCCCTGCATTATTATTCAATAGCAAATCGCGACAGATGAAACGGACGACCGAGGTGGCGCGACGCCGGCTCGAGAAATCCTCCGTCCTCTCCCATAGGTTAGCCCGCGGAGGCAGAAATGCTTGATGCCTATAATTAGTCGCCATTATTTCGTTTCAACCGTTGACCAGTTTTGGGCCCACGATCGACGACCGCGAAGAAAGATAAAGAAAAAAAAATGGCAGATAATTGGCTTCTCCACTAGCGGATCCAGGAAATCGTCCTTCTCTCTCTTTTCTCATTAGAACGTATGTGTTAGAAGAGCATGGAAGAGGGGGAGCGAAAATCAGTTGACTGCCCCTAATCTGTCCTTATCTAACACACGCATTCTAATGGGAGAAGAGAGAGAGAGAGACAGATTCTTGGATCCGCCAGTGGACTTCTCCGCCTTTTATGGTCAACTAAATTATCTTCTTCAGCCAAACAAATTACACTTGACTCGGTCTTCTCCGGATAAAAAAAAAAAAAAAAAAAAAAAAAAAAAAAAAAAAAAAAAAAAAAAAAAAAAAAAAAAAATTAACCAGCGAGATAAAATAAAATCCAACAGAAGACGGGCGTAATGAGAATGAATTGTTTTTTATTTTATTTATTTTTGTTTTTTTTTTTCAAAGGAACTGAAACTCTTAAATTTGATCAATCTTGATATATGAGGATCAGCTTATTTCAACAAGTAGCAAATAACAATTCACAGGGTGTCCCAAGAATCCTTACCAGGTTCAAGTAGAAAAAAAAAACACGAGTTTTGTTCCGATGGTTCGGGTCTGATGATCAGGTTGTGGTTCGCAGAATTTCTCGAAGAAATTTGTTTTTTGATCGATTGGAAAAAAAAATGGGGGGAAAATCGATGGTCAATTTTTTCCAGTCTTTGGTTTTTTATATTATTTTAGGAATTGGTAAAATAATATGACCTCAACTTTTTTACTTTGGAACCCGTTTGTAACCGAGGAGAAAATTTTAGTTGCATCTTTGACACTCGTATAGAGGTCCAGTGTTTGAAAGACAACTTCACACACATAGCTGAAGTAACGAATGAATATAAATGAAGGTCCACTGATTTTGTTTTGTTTTTTTTGTTTTTTTGAAAGGAACGAACGGAAATTTCATCGGATCAGTTTGTATAGAATCGTGAATTCAAACTCGATTGTACTATTATTAAACGTCAGAGCCATCAAAAGTAAAACATTCATTCTTCCCATCCCACTTTCTGATGAAAAAAAAAAAAAGTCGAAAAACTAAATTTATATTTGAAAAAAAAAAAGACCGGAAAAAAGCTCATACGAAATGATACGAAACTCAAAAACAAAGGAGGGGAAAAAAGTACTGAGAGAGATAAGAGTCAAACATGAGCGAAATAAATAAATTAGCTTTTTAATTTCCCGTCTATCCGAACGAAAAGCGGGACAACATGACAACTGCAGAAACAGAGTGTCTGTCACTCTTCGAGATTGCGGACGGGAGGTGGAACAGGAGGTCCAGAAAAAGGGGTGAAAGGGGGTGGAGACAAAAAAAAGAGAGAAAAAAAAGGGGGGAAAGGGGAAAAAATAACCGGATGGCGAATTTGATTGGAACAATGCACAAATATGACGAAACCGAGGAAGGTGGGGGTACCAGAGATACGTTCAGCGGAAAGAGAAAAGGGACGCGTCGCGGTTGCCGCTTTTGGCGGGAAAATGTTCAAATTTCAAATTAATATGAATGTGGCTTGCTAACTTTTGCTATAAAGGATTGGAAATTTGATAATTGAGTAAAGTCAAGCGAAAATAATTACGACGAGCACATTACGAAATTAAGGAATGGGACAGTTGCAAAAGTAAGCATCAAAAACGACATAATGTGTCCGCGACATTCACCATCCATCAGTGTTATTTTTACTAACTTTTAGTGTTTTAGAATAATGGGGTTGATTCTTGCATAAAAACCTGTAAAAATGACGATGAGTACACTGGAAAATCACGAAATTCACTCTCAGAATCGAGCTTAACGGCGGTTCGACGCAGGTAGCATGAAAGATTTGTACCTAAATTGAGACATACCTCCGTGTTTCATAGAGAAAGTGGCATATTAGATAGGAATCTCCCATGATACCTGCGTCGAACCGCCATTACGATCTTACCATTTATGTAGTTATGTAGGTTTATTACTGAATTTTAAACTTTTTCAGTGTGAGTTTCGTGATTTTTGCTGGTTTTTACATCAGAATAGACTATTCAATTGCTCACAGCAAAAGTTTGCAAGAGCCCCAACGCCAACAATTTCACTTCATCATCACCATCTTACGTGTTTTGAGACGCTGATTTCAAAAATGCTATCAGTTTTCATTAAACTGGCTTATTAGATTTTACGTAAATTCGAAATTACGTCTTCCTAGTAAAAAATTCGAAATTCTGGAAAAAGTATGAGTTTTGAGTTAAAACTATAAGGCCGAATTTGAAATCAATGGGTCAAAATACATGGAAAACTGCGAGAGAGGGGTTAGAAGAGGTATTTTATAATGAGAAAACCTGGTTTTACGTTCATAACAGCCGGACATACTATGTCGTTAAGGCGTAAAAATCCAGTTGCACGGGTCTAAAATTTTGTGTTTTTTATAAAAAAAAAAAAAAAAAAGTGATAGTACTTGATGAGCTGAGAACAATGGTGCCTTTATTAGTTTTTTCCTAAGTGTTCAGGTTTTGGAGATACACACGTGTAAAGTTGAGTGAAAAATCGGTTACGTAATAACGTCACTACGCGGAATTCCATTTAAAATAATGACTTTTTGGCCAAAATCTCATCTCTGGAACAATGAGACTTAACTAGAAACCAAAGGCATCTTTGTTCCCAGCTCATCAAATCCTTTCATTTTCATTATAAAAAACACAACACTCTATACCTCTGCAACTGGCCTATTCATCATAGACTATCAAGATGAATTTTAAGATCAATACACGTAATAGTGGAGCTACGCTGCATTTACCGTGGTCTATTCCTGCCTAATTTGAGGCTTCCTTCTGTAAGATTTTATAGGAAAAGAGAGACACATTGGGTATATGAATATACCCTATAATACCTCCGTTAGCTCCATCCATCTTTGCTTTTAAATGGCAGACTATACGCAGGTATGTCACTCTCTCAATAGAAACAAAGAGAGAAAAGGGTAAAACTAGATGGGGATCTACCAGAGTTGGGCAAACAGGAGTGTAATTAAACACACGACTACTGAGTCATGGGTAAGTAATCGTCAAACCTGCAAATGAGAATAGGTCTGTTGCAAACTTTCGCTACAGCGATTAAGAGTAAATAATCTAATGTAAAATCGCCTGAAAAGTCCATTGGTGGCATTAGAAAGTCATAAAATTCAATATGAAACTTACAAGATGTGTTTAATGAAATCCAAGATGGCGGAGAAATATCGAGCAATTTGTATGCATGCACCACGAACATCCAAGGATGTCCAACTTTGACAACCTCACTGGAGGTAGAGGTTATGTGTTTGTTTACGTTGCGATTGGTTGTGATCGATATTGTGAGATTGGCTATCCTTGGATGTTCGTGGTGCATGCATACGAATTGCTCGATATTTATCCGCCACCTTGGATTTCATTAAACGCCTCATGTGAGTTTATTATTGCATTTCATGACTTTCTGATGCCACCAATGGACTTTTCAGACGATTTAACATTGGATTAAACGCTCTAAATCGTTGTAGCAAAAGTTTGCAACAGACCCATTAATAATGTAGTCTTCACAGATTTAAAATAAATTTTAGCGTCATTTCGATTCAAATTCTACTGCCACAAAGGAAGATGGGTGACTTGTTAAAATCAGCCTTGATTACCCTAAAATCATCCTCTTTAAAAACGAGGTTAAGATTACCCAGTAATCGTGTAATCGATTACCATTCCCACTACCCAAACTCTGGAATCTACCAGTGGCGTCGCGTGCAGTTTGGCAACAATGTATTCTATTAATTTAAACTCATGTAAAATATCGAATTCAGGGGGTGCACAGTGTACAAGGAAAATTCGATATTTTTAATGAGTTTGCATGGAGCAGTTGCATTGTTGCCAGATGGCACGCGACGCCACCGGAATCTACCATGGTGCCTGAGTAGCTCCGCCACTGCCACTTCGGCTAGAATTAAAAAGCCCTTTTGTGAGTATTCGTGTGAATTTCTCAATTTTTTAATGTGCTTGTCGTAATTTTTGCTTGATTTACTTACTGGGGCAGTTGCAAGGGTCTAAAATGTTGTGTTTTTTTATAAAGAAAATGAAAAAACTTTATGAACGCAGAGTACAATGGTGCAGTTGGTTTTTTCCTAAGTGTCCCGCGGTCCTGGAGAAACACATCACGTGTGAAGTTGCAAAAAATCGTGTGAGTAGTAACGTAACTACGCGGAATTCCCATTTAAAACAATTTGGGCCAAAATCAAATCTCATCGCTGGAACAATGGGATTTAATTAGAAACCAAAGGCATTTTTGTTTCCAGCTCATATCAAGTACTTTCATTTTCTCTATATTAAAAAAAAAAACAAAAAAACAAAAAAACAAAAAAACAACAACAACAACAGCAACAACATTTCAAACCTTCGCAACTGCCTCAGTATCAACTCTTCGATTGCTTATAGCAAAAATTGAATTGTTGATTTCAGGAGTAACCTGCTAAAACTGGCAACAACGTGGACGCTTTCATTGCTCAGTTGTTGCGAGGCCTGGTCGGGAGAATAAAAGACAAGGATGTAACGAGGGATGATTTCCTCCGCGAAAGAGGGTGGGGACGAAGGGGTTATTTGGATTGAGAGGGTGGAGTTGGAAGCACCCCCTACTCCCCCCATCCCCCCACAGGGTGCGGGCACGCTTCATTTTCGGAAAGTTAAGCTTGTCTTACCACCAAAGAGCAGCGCACAGAGAAGGGCAAACTTGAAATCCGCTGGCAAATAATATTGAAATAACGGTTGTACATAACTTACCTATAACTCGCGGTTGCAGAAACAACATGTTCCTGAAGAAGCACTGCATCACACAAATTTGAAAGGTAACTGTGAACATAAACAACGAAATGACTATATTGGTCATACTATAGTAACGT